>VYZX01002497.1:0-128336 GCA_013401335.1 Brachypteracias leptosomus | reverse complement strand
CCCTCCTCCGGGGCTCCCCCCCCCCCCCGCCCCACACTCCGGGATAACCCTTCTCCGGGGTGACCTGTCCCGTCTCCGGGGTGACCCTTGCTCCTCCGCCGCACCCAGGAGCCTTTGCCCCGGAGGTTTCCTAGAGCAGAAACACCCATTCCCCCCGAAAAAATCTCCCCCCTCCCCGTGACTACGTGTCTCTGCGTCCCCTGGGGACACCTCGGCCCCGGTGACCCCCTCGTTGCTTCTCTCCCCGTCTCCGCAGGGCGACCATGGCCGAGTTCACGCACCAGCGGGGCAAGCGGCGAGAGGACAACGGGCTGGGCAGCGTCCTCGACCTGCTGCTGGCCAACGCCAGGCTGGTGCTGGGCGTCAGCGGCGCGGCCGTGCTCGCCATAGCCACGCTGGCCGTCAAGAGGGTAAGGCTGGGGTGGCCACCGGGGGGGCTCGGAGGGTGGGAATGGGCTGGTTGTGGTGGGGGAAGATGTGCTGCTGGTTTCTGCTGAGCTGGGCTGTTGAGTCTGGGAGAAGCGGTGGTGGTGGCAGTGCTGTGGGCATGGAGGTGTCCACTCCCACCCTGAGGACACCACACACAGCCCCACACCCTGGTTACCTGGAGCAGCAGGTGTTTAGGATATGGCATCCACCTAGAAAGACATCATGGACTTCATTCATGTGTGGACAGACTGTTTTCCACTTAAAATCTGCAGGTTGCCCCTTTGAGGCCAACCAAATGGTGGGTTTTTGCTCCTAGAAGCCCCTCATGGGCCTGTGTGTCCCAAGGGGGCTGTTGTCCCCCCTCAGCTCGGGGTGAGGCCATGGGGAAAGGGTACAAAGATAATAAAAACTTATCCTTGGATCTTCTTTCCTCCAGCTGATAGACAGAGCCACCAGCCCTCGTGATGAAGGTGATCCCAAAGCTGAGCAGAAGACCCTGGAGGAGAGCTGGCAGGACTTGGCCTTGATCAAGGCGACACCAAAACCCCCCAAGAAGCAGAGGAGGGAAGACCTCAGCGCTCCCCTGGTCTCTCTGGCTCAACCATCAGTGCCAGGTGAGGTTCATGATGGGCAGACGGGTTCCTGCCATGGTCAGGAGGAACACCTTGATGTTCTCCAGGCTGGCTGTGCTGTCTGGGAGCTCTGTGTTATTTTTAGCTTGGTATCCATGAACCAACTGGGTTGTGCCCTCCCTCCTGGGAGGCTCTGGAGCCACAGCCCCTTTTTAGGCAATGCCTGTGGTGACGACACTTCTGATAACATCCCGGGCTGCCGTGGTGTGGTGGGGCCATGGGGGCTTTGTTCCCCCTGGAGCTGTGTCTGCTGTGCCCGTTTTCTGGGTCAGCTCTGCCCAGGGAAGGTGCCCCAGGAGCTGGCACAAAGGCTGCCTTGTCCGGCTGCCTACGCGGGCGGCGTGTGGCCAAGTGGGAAAGCAGCCCAGGGCAGGGAAGGTCCTGAGATACTGCACCAGGATTGTTTCAGGAATGGAGATATTGGGGCAGGGAAGATCTGCTCGAGCAGCATCAGCAGGGCTGGGACTTTAGGGCTCCTGGCAGTGAGCCCCTTGCCTGGCTGCTGGTGCTGCTTAGCCTGGTGTACCCACCTCGAGCTGGGGGGTGAGGCTGGACGCTGGTGGGTTTGGAGGTTGGTTTGGGCTCTGCCTTGGCTGAGAAGTGCTGTGAACATCAGAGGATGTAGTGGTGGCCCTCTTGGTGAGGTCGGCCTCGTGTCCAGAGAGGTGGGCACCCAGCTCGCATCTCCCCCCTGGAGAAGCTGCTGCTGTAGGTTGCAGATGGGGTTGTTCAGTCTGGAGAAGACAAGGCTCCAAGGGGACCTTCTTGTGGCCTTCCAGGATCTGAAGGGGGCTACAAGAAAGATGGGGAGGGACTTTTGAGGCTGTTGGGTAGTGGTAGGACTGGGGGGAATGGCTCAAAACTAGAGGTGGGGAGATTGAGATGAGATGTTAGGAAGAAGTTCTTGCCCAGGAGGGTGGGGAGACACTGGCAGAGGTTGGCCAGAGAGGTGCTGGAAGCCCCATCCCTGGACATTTTGAAGGCCAGGCTGGCTGGGGCTGTGAGCAACTGATGTAGTGGGAGGTGTCCCTGCCCACAGCAGGGGGGTTGGAATGAGATGATCTTTAAGGTCCCTTCCAACCCTGACAATTCTATGATTCTACTCAGAGCTGTGACTTCTCCTTCCCCTCTGCCCCATCCCCTTCTCCCAGAGCCCAAGGTCTGCTCGGACCCTCCAGAGACCCCTCAGGTGGAACCCAGCCCTCCCCGCTGCCTCACACTGCAGGAGCAGCTCCTCTCCCACCACAGCAGCTGGCTGGCTGTGCCTGAGGTGCAAGCATCAGTTGCCCCCCGGCTGGCCAGGAGCATCTGCACCCAACTGCAGAACTTCTTGAGGAGCAAGTGCCCTGAGCTGCCCTTTGGCAGCCTCTTCCTCAGTGGTCCCCTGCTCGATGGCCTCGAGGCTCTAGCAGTTGACCACGTCCACCTCATGCTGCCTGTGGTCCTCGACGCCACGCTCTGGAGCCTCATCCCAGGAGAGGACACCGTGGTGAGGAACCCCCAGTACTGGCTGATCAAGAGGACTGATCTGGAGTATTTCCCTCGGGGGTGCAGCCCCTGGGACAAGTTCATCGTGGGCCGGTACCTCTCCTCCAACGCGCTCAACGAGACCCTCCACAAGATGCTGGTGGCCTCCATCAACTGGCCAGCCATAGGCAGCTTGCTGGGGAGCATCATCTACCCGGTCGTGGCCTCCCAGGAGCTGAAGCTGGAAGTCAAACATGATCAGGTCGAGCTGAGCATCACCCTCTTCCCGATGGTGGAAATGGAGGGCAGGGTTCTTCTGGCTGCTCCTCCTGAAGGACTAGTGGAAAACCTCTGGCTTGAGAGCTTCTCCAGGGCAGAGGTGTCCAAGGTGAAGGAGCTGGATGCTGGAGATGCTGGGGCTCGGCAGACCTGCCTCCGCATCCTCAACGGGGTCTGCAAGAGCCACCCTGCCCTGCACAGACTCAGGGGCAGCCCCTTGACCCACGTTGTCCTTCACCTCAGTGCCACCAGCCTGGACTGGGCAGAAGAAAGCCTTGCTGACAGGTTCCAGCAGGTGCTTGAGGAGCTGGTGGGCTACCTGGAGCAAGGGGTCCTGCCTTCCTATTTCAACCCCAAAATCAACCTCTTCTGCGAGCTGCTGGAGGAGGAGATTGATGAGATGGGCTTCACCCTCTACAGGGCCTTGTCAGAGCCAGAGCTCCTGCTGAAGGACAAGTGACTGGTGCCTTGGGAGCTCCTGAATGTGGGGTGTTCCTCACCCATCTGCTGCTCCCCGCCAGGAAGGTTGAGATGCTTCTAGTTGACTAGTCAGTAAGAGGCAAAGTTCTTGCACTTTATGAGAAAAAAAATAAGTATATTTTCTGAATAAAAGGTGCCTGAGCAGAGGTGGGTGATGGCACAAGGAGGCTCTGCTCAACCCAGGGCCAGTGCAGCCCACTCCAGCCCCCACAGGTGAGTCTTGGCTGCTGGGAGGGCCACAAAGCATGTTTGGTCTCTGGTTCCCAGTGTCCTCTGCCTGTCCCAGCTCTCAGGCTCCCCTCCTGTGCCAAAACTAAGCTGGAGGGGGGTGGTTCCTTGCTGCTGCCACATCCTGCAGACCCCAGCGTCCTGGGTGGGTCCTTTCACCAGCACCCAACTTGGTCTCACTGTGCCATGCCCCTCACCCCCCTGGGACAGGGTGGGAGCCTCGTCCCTCTGTAGGAAAGCCCCAGTGATGACCCAGGTGGTTGTGTGGGCACTTGAAGGTCCAGCCATAGCAAATGGGGCTGTGGGTTTATCCTTTGGAAACCCTTCCAGCTGCCAGAAGGGGTGAGTTCAGCCCTACCTCTTCATCCTGCCAGTATTGGCTCTGCCATGAGGAAGAGACGTGCTCCCAGTACAGCACTGGGGACTTCATGGTTCTTGTCCCATGTGCTGGGAGATGCCCTGAGAAAGGTGGTGGCAGAAAAAGCTGCTGCCTCCCGGGAGGCTCCTGGTGTCAGTCCCTTGGTGGAGGCTGCAGTGGGGCCGTGTGTCCCCTCCCTGGCACATGCCAGTGTCCATCTGTGGGTACAAACTGGTGTCCCCAGTCTGTCCAGTGACTCTTCACTCATGTATTGCTGCTGTCTTGAGGTCCTGTCCACCCCCAGCCTGGTGGTGTGGGGCAGGGGAGCAGGACTGGGATGTTCTGCTTGCAAGAACTGAAGTGGTTTATGCTTTTTATTAAGGTTTGTTTTGTTTGGGTGTTTTGTTGTGGTTTTTTTTTCCTTTGAGTGGCTGCTTAGTGAGCTTTGGTCCTGGCTGTGGTCCCAGGGTGAAGGAATATTTTCTTATATTTAATGGGAAGAGCTGTTTTTGCACACTGGTGGAGATGGAAAAACTCCTGTGGACTCCAATGTGAGCAGCTGTTGTGGTTTAGTTTTCTTTACAGCTATCACCTTGTTTATGGGAGGGAAGAAATCCCCTGTGCTTCTCCTCCCAGTCTGAAGACAACTTAGTTTGTGCCTCCAAACCACTTCCCAGGTGTCAGCCATGAGAATAAACCTTCCCTGTGTACACTGGTGCTCTTGTGTTGGCTCCATCTTGTCTCCTTCCCCATGAAGTGATCCTCCAGCTGGAGAACCACCCAGGGTGTCCTCACCTCTGTGTGGAGAGCTTGGTGGTGCTCAAACCCCATCCTGGAAGGTCTTTCTCCTCCTTTTCCAGTGCTTGGCTGCAGCATGTGAGCTTGGGCTGTTTCTCCAGCAGCTCCAACAGCTGCCTCAACGTTGGCCAGGGCAAGCTGGTGACAGCCAATGCCACCAGCAGCATGTCACCTACTCCCTGGGTGCCACGCAGCTCCTGCTGGCCCTTTGCCAGCCTGGTGGTTGCATTACAAAGCCTCCTAATCCTGTTCTTTTAGCCAGCAGGTCTGTATTTTTAGGCTGCAGCTGTTAATGGTGGGAGGGAGGGGTGCAGGGAAGTGAAACCCAAGTTCTCCTGACCTTATTCCAGAAATTTAGGCCTGCCAGTGGTGGCTGCTGCAGAGTTACAGCCTGCCCAGAAAGCTGCTGTGTTGTTCTGAGTGGAAAGAACAAGGTCTGGGTGGCTTTTACAGTAAGAGTTTTAAGTGGGGAGGAATAATAAGGCAGAGTGGAGACGTGACTGTATCAAATTTAAAAATTAAATAATCTTTTAATAGGAAACTTAATTAGCTTGACAAAAATACCTCCCATTCGCTGGCAGCACCCCAGGGCCAGGGCTCAAGGTTTGAGGAAGAACTTGGTTACAAACCCAGGAACTGTCTAAACAAGGCTGAGCTTCCCCTTCTGGGCAAGCAGCAGGAGCAGCTCCTCTGCCCCCAGTTCCCCCCCCCACTGCCAGGGACACCAGGGCTGGGGAGCTGGGACAGAACCAAACGTTGCTGAGGTAACCTCAACTCAGAAGGGAAAGGAATAAGATTCCACACTGGGAAGAGTGAGGCAGCTCTGGTCTGTGCTCACAGCTGTGACCCTGCTCCTCCTCGTGGAGGAAGGCTGGGCACGGCCCCTGCCCTGGTGGGAGCTGCAGGTGGAGTAGATCCAGTGAGGGTTTCTCTGTGGCTTCAGTTGCCAAAATGTTTTAGGCTCCCCCAACGTGCTTGGTGGAAGGAAAGGCTGACACCAGTTGTGGAGCCACCTCTCAAAGCTGGTGGAACCCTCACTGCCCATCTCATGTGCATCGCTCGGCAGGCACAGCCTGTGACCAGCCCCTCCAGAAAGCCCTCAACAGACCTGTTCCTTCCAGCAGTAAGTGCTTCTGTAGCAGCTCACAGCCCTTTCAGGCTCTCCAGACACATCCACCCAGGCTCAGTGGTTCTGGGGACAGGTTTTCCTAGTGTGGCCAGGCTGGTGGCAGATGCTGCAGGTCCGTGGTTTCTTGGCAGCAGCTCCTGAGGAGAGGCTGGTTGGTCTCTTGGCTTTGCTTCCCAACGCTCTGGAGAACCCACTGCTGCCAAAGTTGTTCATGGAGACATCTCCAGAAGGCCCTAGAGAGGGAAACAACCTGGGTTTAAGGACCTTTGAAAGTGTAAGTAGGTGGGAAACAAGGTAAGTTCAAAAGGGCAGATCAAGGATTTTACTATCCCAGCCACTCAGGTTATTCCTGACACTTGCTTCAGCTTCATCTGGATGGTTAAATGCTGCCTGTTTGTCTTTCAGCATTAGAGAGCTGTGGGAACAGAACAGGGGAAACATCTGCCTGGTTCCACCTTCAGTCTACACCACATGCCAGAGGAAAACTTGGGTTTTGAGTAGTTTTGAAGACTCAATTCTACCCCTTTAGGCCCAAACCTCTGAGAAGGAGGAGGCTAGTGCTGAAGATCTCTCTCAGACCACGTCTTCACCTCTCTTTGTGCCACCTCTCTTTCTTTTGTGATTATTTTTTTTTATGGGTACCTGTTTTCAGCACCTTTCCAGAGCAGCCTCTCTCAGTTTCTCAGCTCTGATCAAAGCTTCAGGCAGACGTGGCCCTTTCACTGCTCCTAAAGCGGGGCAGGGGGAGCAGCTGGTGTGACAGAACAGGGTTTAAGATCTCCAGAAGCATTTCCACTGCTTCAACTCTGTACCAGGTTGGCAACAGCTCTTGCAAAGCTGAGCACTGACATTTGGGAGGACAAACTCCCAAACAGGCTGTTGGAAAGAGGTGCTGGGTGGGTCACAGACAGACGGATCCTCTATGTTGCTGCAAGAAGCAGCTAAACACCCTGCTCAGAGCTTTATGGGGATGTATCTTGCTAGCACTTGGAAAGGTAAGCCAGACTTGGTTGTTACAAGTCCCATTTGAAGTGCTGTCACCCTGCTGACATGTTCTAAAGACAAACCTAAGCCTGTTAAATGTTTAAGTTCTGCCAGGGGAGGTTTAGGTTGGACACCAGGGAAAATGTTTTCTCTGTAAGGGTTGTGAAGGGCTGTGCCAGGCTGGGCAGGGCAGTGGTGGAGTCCCCATCCCTGGAGGGGTTTTCCAAGCTGTGGAGATGTGGTGCTGAGGGACATGGTTTTGTTGTTCTGGGTTAATGGTTGGACTTGATGATCTTAAAGGTCTCTTCTAACTTAAACCTTTCTATGGACTTGCGGGTACTGGTGGATGAGAAGCTCAACATGAGTTGTCAGTGGACACTTNGATGATTCTGTGATAAGAGCTGTCAAGCTGTGGCAGCATTATGCATGTACAATAACTATGTTTAGCTTCAAGCCCAGCCTCACCTGGAGCCAGGTTCTCATCAGCCCACTGGAAGAAGCCACACTGCTGCTCCCGGGGCTTGGGGCAGGTGTGGAACTGCCGCCCTTTGTTGGGCCCCTCCTTCTGGACAGTGCGTGTAACAGCCGGCTGGTCGCAGTTGCAAACGGCACCACCTCCGGAATCCGAGCTGCTGCCTCCCAAGAGCTCCGGGCCTCTCCCTCCTCCTCCTCCTCCTCCCCCCGGGCGCTGGAATCCTGCTGGTCCCTTCCTTGGAAAGAGCTGGGGGGGCGCAGAACCCCTCGGAGCTGCTCTGCTTCTGTTCTCTGCCTGCTCATCAGCCCAGAGGAAGAAATTGCAGGTACTGGAGCTGCATTTGTAGAACTGCCTGCCCTGGTTGGGCCCCTCCTTGCGTACAGTTAAGAGCAGGGCTTCATTCCCACAGTTGCAGACCACGGCGTTGTTGCCATCGTCTGGAGCAGCTGGTGGAGCAGGTCTGGATGTTCTGGTGGAGCTCGTGGGGAGCACATGTCCCAGTGCCAGGTTTGGAGTCCCCCTCACACGCCGGTTTTCACGCCCAGCTCTGTTGAAGGAGTTGTTGACCTGCAGGTGGTTCGTTTGCTGGCTGGCTGATGGTGTGGTTTGGGATGACCTGTGGAAATACTTCAGGTCCAAGAGCTCTTTCAGCATCTCATCACAGCCTCCAATGCAGCCAACGAACTCCAGGGGCATCACGGGGGGAACGCTGCCTCTCTTGAACTTAAACTGCAGCCTAAAAGGGAAGGAAGGATGAAAGTCTCCTGGTTGGAAAAGCTCCTCATTACAGACCTCATTTTGAACTTGATTTTTACATTTTAATTTTAAATTCTGCTGTGGGCCACGAGGATGATCAGAGGACTGGAGCACCTCTCCTACGAGGACAGACTGAGAGAGTTGGGGTTGTTCAGTCTGGAGAAGAGAAGGCTCCAAGGGGACCTAATTGTGGCCTTCCAGGATCTGAAGGGGGCTACAAGAAAGCTGGGGAGGGACTTTTGAGGCTGTGGGGTAGTGGTAGGACTGGGGGGAATGGCTCAAAACTAGAGGTGGGGAGATTCAGATGAGATGTTAGGAAGAAGTTCTTGCCCAGGAGGGTGGGGAGACACTGGCCCAGGTTGCCCAGAGAGGTGCTGGAAGCCCCATCCCTGGACATTTTGAAGGCCAGGCTGGCTGGGGCTGTGAGCAACTGATGTAGTGGGAGGTGTCCCTGCCCATGGCAGGGGGGTTGGAACGAGATGATCTTTAAGGTCCCTTCCAACCCTGACGATTCTATGATTCCCCCAACCCCTCTTCTTTCTACCCCCAAGCCATGAGAGTGTTGTGCCAGCTTTCCAAGACTGGAATGGAAAAGGTTGCCCAGCTTAGCCCCCAGAAGTCTCTGGCCCTGATGGTTAACACAGAACATCTGAGGAGCTTCCTTTCTCCAAGGAGTAACTCCTCTGACCTACCTGTGAACTGGGTGTGGTTTACACACAGGACAGACACTCTCATCCCTGGCCACCTCCAACACGAAATCAGGAAACCAGACAGCAGATTTACAGGCTGGGTAGCCTGTGCAGCTCAGGTAGAACCTGCCACGGAACAAAGGCACCAGTGAGGAAGAGGCAAAGTCAAGGCAGCCCTTGATCTCTTCTCCTGTCTCCTCAGCCATCGGAAATTGTCAAGACCAACAATTTTTAAGGGCAAACACATCCTCAAAAGAGAGGTTCAGCTGAGCCCACACAGCTGAGGTAGCTGGTGGAGTTTTTTAGCTGCAGCCCAAGGTTTCATGCTTGCTGCAGAGGGGAGGTAACCAAAGAATGCCTAGAGAAACCCAGCCCAGCACAGGAGGCCACTCTCCAGCCCAGGGGAGATCACCAACCCGCCGTTCTTCCTGGTCCTCAGGACCATGTCGTTGTTGCACTGTGGACACTTCCGAACAGACGCAGGCATTGCTGGGTAGACCTCCTCTTGCTCTGCAATTTGTGTGGCTTCTCCAAAATACTGAGCCAGGGCCTGGTCCAACCTAGAAAGAAAGAAGCCAAGCATCCCGTGTGCCTGCTGTGCAGTGAATTAACCCTCCACGCAGCCCTCTGGAGCTTCTCCATTGAGTCAACACCACACTTGTGGACCGGGCGAGGTGTGGGTACACCATGAAAGAGGTCAGTGCATGTCACTTGTCTCCTTCAGCCAGCTCTGAATTTCATCTTGAGGGTTTAAACCAAGATGAGCAGTTAGTTGCCACCAACTCCTGCCAGCGTGCCAGGCTGTGAGCCACCCCTTTCCAGGCAAATGCCCACACACACTGGGCAGAGCTCCAGGGAAGCAGCATGACTGGATCCCCCCAAGGCTGAGCCCCAGAGCAGCAAAGCAAACCCAAGACTCACTTGTTGGCTCTGGCCACAGCTTCAATGAAGACTTGTCTGTACTTCTGGACCTGCTGCTGCAGCACTACAGATTTGTCTTTCTTCCCCTCACAGATGAGCTTCAGATCAGCCTCCAGCTCAGCTCGAAGGTCCGGCTTGGACATCTCGTAGCCCATGGAATCATAGCCTGAGGGACATGCTGCACAGTAAGCAGAAAGGAAGGAGCAAGGAAAGAACCTGCCACCCTTCCAATGAGGCACTGCCCTTACCTTCAACCAGCCCCATGCCCAGGTGGCCTGGCAGGAACCTCTGGTCTGCTGTGAGCCCCACGTACATCCGCGTCTTGATCGTCTCGATGTGCTCGGCATGGGTGGCGTCAGTCCCTGGAAGAAGATGGGTTGTTACTCCAATGAGGTGCCAAGAAATGATCTTCCCCATGCCTAGTGTCCCCTAAAGGGTCAAGGAGACAACTTATGGTTGGGAGCAGCGCTACCCTTGGGTCCCTTTGGCACTGAGGCCAACAAAGTGCTGGTAGGCACGTGCTGGACCCTACACTGCACATCTCCCTGGGTACTGGAGGTGCTCTGCAGGCTCCTTAGGATCTCTGGGCTTCACCCACTACCCCTTTGTCTATGCATTGGAGTGATTGCTTATCTAAAGTGGCATTTAGAGACTCCTCTACTCTGAGAACTGGTGTTAGACAGGTTGAGAAGAAGCTTATGAAGAAAGCTGTCCCAAGAGGGAAAGGCCACGCTGCCCATACTGACCAATGCCATGTTTCTCCATGAGGGCAATGAGATCCGCTTCTGTGAGGAGCAATGGAGGGCTGGTCTCCCCATCCACCATCTCCACTGTGGTGGGCTGGAAGCGAGCCCCTTTCTCATACAGTGGGATAACCTGAAGGGAAGGAGAAGCTCTTTGAAGCTGCCTTCTGGTCCACTGAAGACAAAATGTCAGTGCAGGAACAGAGCAGCACCTTGGGTTGGAGGAGATCGTCTCAGGGTCATCAGGATTGGCCACCAGAGAGACCATGGGACTGCACTGGCAGCTCCTCTTGGTGAGTAAACTCAACCCCACAGCTGAGGTGTCAGAAGGGGAAGAATCTATCCAATAAAGCTCCCCAGGTGGCTCTGAGTGGGCCAGAAACTATCAAAGGACCTTCTGTAAAGGGGCCTGAAGTTGGCAGTGAAGTGAGATTCTAAACTCCATGTATTTCAGCCTCTCCCATCCAGGCTGTTCAAGGAGATTACCTTATCACTCCACTTCTCATAAGGATAGACTTCCAGGTAATTTCTGGCCAGGATCATGAGTCCTTGAGCAATGAACCTCTCGTTAGCAATGCTGATCTCCACCGTGGTTTCCTGCCCTTTGGCATCTTGAGAGCAGCAAGCCAAGAAGTGGCGCACGATGAATTCATAGAGTCTCTGCTCACTGCCCTGGTATCAAACAGCAAAACCCCACCAGTGTGTTAACATCAAGGAATATTAGTGAGACCTCAGATGCTGATGACCACATTATAAAGACTTTTCTCTTTCTTCATCAAGCATTTTATTCCTTGCCTCTCACACTCACCTGCAGGTTAGCGGCGTATTTGGTGGGGTGAATGGGGGGGTGGGCCTGATCTGTTTTGGTTCCATTCCGAGGGGTTGGCCCACCCTGATCCAGGATCCCCTGTGCAAAAGCCCCCCAGTTGGGGTCCTGGGTTTGCTGCTGGACCAAGGCAGAGAGGTTCAGCTCCTTGGGGAAAATGTTGGTCTCGGTTCGGGGGTAGCTGATGAAGCTTGAGGAGAAAGACAGGGGAGTGCTTTAAGGGGTGCTCCAAGATGTTTCCCATTTTGGCCTAAAGGCAGTTAACTTTTGGGGGAATTCAGTTCCTTGAGCCAAGCCTTGTTTCCCTTACCCTTGGGTATAGAGTTTTTCTGCTATCCTCATGGTTTCCTTGGCGTTGATTTTCAGCTTGCGGGAAGCCAACTTCTCGAGTTCCTGCGTTGGGAGAGGCCAGGATGAAAAAAAACCCCAATTATTTGTGATTCATCCAGAATGGTGAGTAAAAGACCTGCTCAAAGCTTCTCTGAGATTCAGCACAGCTCAAACATACCACAGTGTCCAGGGGTAGAGGCCTCCATTTGCTCTTTGGCTTGCTCACAACCTCCACGACAGTTGCTACTGGATCCTAAACACAGAGGAATAAGTAAAATGCAAGATCTCCTTTAAGAGTTTACCCCAAAAGTTCTTGAGCAAGGTGGCCACAGGAAACGTTTGGCCAACGCTGGATTACACAGTGAGTTCTGAGCTCTCCTACCTCCATACACATCTGGTAAAGGACCAGGCAGGCTGTGTGATTGAAGAGTCGGTTCCTCTTCCAGTTGAAGACCACGTTGCCATCTTCATGGTCATGTGTCACTGTTAACAACAGATCTGGGTGACCCAGGAGCAGTACAGTGCAAATAATGCAGAGGTAGTGGGGTCTGGCCATGGGGAACCTTCCAGTTCTGCTTAGTGGTCATGGCAAAGAGAGAGGAAACCACCTCTGCAGCCTCGTGTGTTGGTTGCCCTGATGTTTTTGCTTTCTCTACACATCATGCCCTTTAAGGAGGAGCACAGGACTCAGCCCCCTCAAGCATACCTTTGATTTTATAGAAGGCTTCTGGAACAAAGGCCTGGATGGCTTTAAAACGTTCAACTACAAAGCCCAGGGTTGGGAACTGGCAGCTGCCATAGCTGATCAGCTGATCTGCTAAAACCTCAGGGAAGATCTTCCGGAGCCTCAGCGTCTGGAATCTGGTGAAGGCAGCACCTGAGAGAACAAAAGGAGGACACCAGGACTGAGAAACAGAACATTGGAGGAGAATCACAGCACTTCAGATGGTCCTTTTGAATATTCTAATCAAGTATTAATTTTACTCTCATTTTAATAGTTGCAGAAGCCTGTCAGTGCTATGTGAGCTATAAACCCAGTGATTTTTTTTTCCAAAGAGCATGTTTCCAGTAAAATAAGAGAAGTGGTTTAGTTGTATCTGATCTACAATCAGATTTACATCCCTACAGAGGCTGTTTCTGTCCCACATTGGGGATGAAGTAACAGATGATTCTTAAACACTCCTTGCTGGGCTTTAACAATGTGAATTCAGCGTGGGTAGTGAGGAAGAACCTGATGGGTGGTTTATCTTCTTTGTATTTATAGCTAATAACTATATATTGATAACAAAGCTGTCCCCTGCCTGCCTACCACACTCTTCCTCACTCCCCCTTAGAAGCAGCGTGTGCAGCAGCTCCTCTTCCCTCCATTACCTACCTATCCTGAGGTCCAGCTCCTGCCTGACATCAACAGCATCACTTGTCTTCTGATCAGGTTGGGTGAGGTGCTCACAGGCTGTTCTGACAGCATGAAGGGTGATCTCGGAGAAACGGGCTCGGAAGACCTGGAGGTTTGGCTTTACTGTCAGGAGAAACCAGAGAAATCAAAGTGACTCCAACACCAGCAAAAAGGAGGAACTAATTAAGGGCTGTCTTCAAATGAGTGTGCTGCCAGCCACTGCTACAGCTGCTCAATAGCTGGGTGTAGTTCTGGTCTGTGTCCTCAGCACAGCAGAGACATGGAGCTGGTGGAGCGGGGCCAGAGGAGGCCCCAGCAATGATGGGAGGGCTGGAACCCTCTGCTGGGTGGCCAGGCTGAGAGAGTTGGGCTTGGTCAGCCTGGAGAAGAGAAAGCTCCAGGAAAACCTCCTTGTGGCCTTTCAGGACTTGAAGGGGCCTGTCAGAAAGATGGGGACAGACTTTTGAGCAGGGCCTGTTGGGGCAGGACAAGGGGTGATGGGTTTAAACTAAAATAACAAAGATTGAGAATAGAGAGAAGGAAGAAATTGTTGCTGCTGAGGGTGGTGAGAGCCTGTCCCAGGTTGCCCAGAGAGGTGGTTGGTGCCCCATCCCTGGAACCATTGCAGGGGAGGTTGGTAGAGCTCTGAGCAACCTGCTCTAGTTGCAGATGTCCCTGCTCAGTGCAGGGGGGTTGGACTGGATGGCCTTTAAAGGTCCCTTCCCACCCAAACTAATCCATGAATCTATGAGAACTACAGTCAATATATTCAACCTGAACACAAAACAATTGAGAGGGGGCCTGGCAGGAGATCTCTGAGCAGTGACACCTGTGAAACCAGCCCTTTAATAGCCCTCAGGTGGATGCTCTACTCACCAGCTCTGCACACGTGAATGATCTCAAAGCCAATGTTCTCCCCTTCTCGGTCACAGTCAGTCCAGATCACCAGGGCCTGGCACTGCTGGACTTCCCTTTCAAGGGTTCTCTGAGAGGAGCAAACAAAGCACAGTCAGATTTAGGAGCCTTTTTCATGTCATTTTAGAGTGACTCATGAAGAGAGCATGAATTTCAACCTGTATCCATAGAGATGGACTGTTGCAATAACATTTTGTAACTGTGTCTCTCAGGAGACTGGGCAGCTTTCAAAAGAACTGAGTCATTTATTTACAGCTGACTAGGAAAAAGCACAGCTTGGATTGTACCACAATCTATTTCCTAAAAATGTCTTTTTTTTGTTGGTTTTTTTGACCAAATCCAGCTTGTTTGGAAAAAACATTTCTCCTCTTTAGCAAAGGAGTTGTTCCTTCACTGCTCTAAATCTCCACGAGCAGGAGACTTTGTGTCAAAACCCTCCTGCATTTCCTAGGACTAATTCACTAAACTCTAGAACTTTGGTGTTCAATGGTACAATCCTCCTTCTGTCCCAGACAATATTTGCAGAACTTATCTCTGCACTCAGAGTTTCAGGGAGGCTCTTAAGAACAACTTACCTTGATATCAACGTAATTTTCAGGGCAGTACTTCTCAATTTCAGCATCAAAAAGAGCCAGAGGGTTGCAGCTATGCCTGATAAACAGAGGACACACAGTGTGCATGACCAAAACATGTGTTGGGAGACACTAATTGGTGCTGTGCTGTGAGGAGAAGCTCTTTAACTATTCAGATTAATAATATGTTATCTCATGGGCCTCATCTCAACTTGGGAGTCCATCTGAAATGCTGAGTTAGGCTTAAAAACAGCAGAAGAGCAACCAGAGGAAAGAGCAAATCTGGAAGGGTGCCCTAAACATGGAAATTCTTCTTTCAAGCCCAGAGAAGAAAGGGGAGGGAAGCTGGAGAAAGAGTTTTGCCTCCCAGGCTGAACAAAGAACACACCAGCACCCATCTGGTGTGGGATCAGTTGAACTCCTTGGATCTGCTTTCATGTATTTCAACCAGTGGTAGGAATTTGAGGGATTTGAAGGTAATAATTTGAACAGTATTTTAGCTGTTCTGTATAAAATGTGGTACTTATTGCTGTGCTCCACAGGTGCTGTCAGTTCCTCTCTCTGACCTCAACGTGCCCCACTCAGCTGGGGGCTGAGAGTAGATGAGGACCCCCCCACAACCCCCTTCCTGGGAGGGGCACTAAATACCAACCATTTACGAAAGGGCATCTTGAAATCATGAGCCAACAAGTGTCCTGACACTGATGTCATCACCATGGTGACGTTCTGCAAGAGGCAGAGCAAGGTTAGTGCCCACCAGCTGCTGAAAACCACCCCCAGCCCCAAGGTCTTGATGCTGTTCTGTGATCTGCTGATAGGTAACGAGCTCTTCCCTCTCCTGACAGATAAATCTAGGGCCTCATCCTCAATTTGTGCAGGAAAATCCCAATTCCAAGCAGCAAACCTCATTTTTAGCAGGCAGCTGAAAGACTCAGAGCCACAAAACAGGTCAGGGGTTGAGGCAGGAAAAGAACATCTGACTTTTCCTCATCTCTGGTCACTGGATGTTTCATAACTTCTGGCAATTAATGATTAATAATGAGTATTTTGTACTTCTCCAATGAATGAAAAAAGACTCTACCTGGCCAAATATCTGGTAGTCGTACTCGTAGATCTTGTTGAACTTGGAAAATCCTTCTCTCTGGAAGGAAAAGGAAAATTGATGAGTTTCTGGCTCCCAAGAGAACCCCCAATGAGTTTAGCCTCACCTTCCACCCACAGGGAGAGTGGAACCAGGAGCTGTGCTCATGGCAACTGCAGCAGGGTGAGTGGAAATGGTCTGTGGTGTTCAGGGAGATGTTGGAGTGGTGATTTCCACCATGAGAGTGTTTTAAACCACACCTGAAGGGGGTGCCAGGGTTGTCCACAGTGATGACAGAGAGTGAGGAACAAATTTTAGTGGGGCTGGGCAGTTATACACCTGACAAACATCTTCAGATGACAATTAGTGTGTCACCTCTGGGTCCCCAAAACCACCCACCACCTAACTGAGGCTTGGGGAAGTGTCTGGGTTGGGTATTTGCTGCTTTTTCTAGAGAAGCAGGATGATATTTTCCTTGTATGGGACTGTCAGCACCTGGATTCTCAATAACACCTTTTGTTCATCAGGGAAATTTTACTGTGGCCTTGCAGGACTTCAAGGGACCTGGCAGAAAGGTGGGGACAGAGTTTTGAGCAGGGCCTGTTGGGACAGGACAAGGGGTGATGGTTTTAAACTAAAAAAGGAGAGATTTAGACTAGAGAGAAGGAAGAAGTTGTTGCTGCTGAGGGTGGTGAGAGCCTGTCCCAGGTTGCCCAGAGAGGTGGTGGCTGCCTCATCCCTGGAACCATTGCAGGGGAGGTTGGTAGAGCTCTGAGCAACCTGCTCTAGCTGCAGATGTCCCTGCTCAGTGCAGGGGGGTTGGACTGGATGACCTTTAAAGGTCCCTTCCCACCCAAGCCAGTATAATTCTGGTCTAGAAGCACCATCTAGTTCCTTAGCTTGGAAATACCAAGTGATTCTGCAAACTGTTGAATGTCACAAACCAAAGCAGCAGGGAGGGGAGGTCTTTGAACTCTTCTTCCTCAAACCACAGAGCATCTTTGCTTTATTAGGTGAACTTCAGCAACCCCCTGACACTTGCTGACACTGCAGGAGCAGCACTTTTTGACAGCAGAACATGAGCCAACAGATGGTTTCAGTTCCTCAAGCCTTTCTCACATATGCTGTGAAGTGAGGAACAACCCAGGGAGCCCTCCCTGTGGGGCTCAGTGCCCAGAGAAAACAGGCCAGGCAGAGGGGGTGCAGCTGGGGGGCTGAATTCTGACAGTCACAAGGAAAAGGAGACCCAAGACTCCCAAATATATTTGGGCAAGCAGAGTTTGTCCACAAAAGCAAGCTGCTGGTGTGCCCTCACACAGTCAGGAGTGGCCAGAGACAAAACCAGTGCAAGATGTTGCAGGTGCTGATGGAAACTGCCTGTGCTGAGCTCTGCGGAGCAGGCTGGGGCTCCTGCACAAAGTACAGGCTACATGAGCTGACACCCTCCAGATACACGTATGGAAATCATAGAATCATTTAGGTTCGAAAAGACCTCTAGGATCATCAAGTCCAACCTTTGTCCAACATCTCCCTGACCCCTAGACCATGTCTGGAAGCACCACATCTACTTGTTTGTTGAACCTCTCCAGGGATGGTGACTCCAGCACCTCCCTGGGCAGCCTGTTCCAGTGCCTGACCACTCTGCCAGTAAAGAACTTCTTCCTAATGTCCACACACCCATCGGGAAGCAGTAAGGGGACCGTGGTGTGTCCCTACCCGTCGCATTCTGCTGTTGGAGAGCAGATCTGCAATCCCTCGGGCAGCATCGTTCTTCTCAGCCACGCACAGGACCTTCCGGATCCTCTGCAGAGCCACGTCCTCTGCAGCNCGCAGCCGGGACGGGGCAGGCCCTTTCCCCCCCTAACCATGCTCTCCCTCCCCCGGGCAGCCCCTCCCCGGTTCCCTCGCCCTCCCGGTCCCTCCTGACCCTGGTCAGCCCCTCCCTGACCCCCGNAAGAACTTCTTCCTAATGTCCACACACCCATCGGGAAGCAGTAAGGGGACCGTGGTGTGTCCCTACCCGTCGCATTCTGCTGTTGGAGAGCAGATCTGCAATCCCTCGGGCAGCATCGTTCTTCTCAGCCACGCACAGGACCTTCCGGATCCTCTGCAGAGCCACGTCCTCTGCAGCCCGGCAGAGGAGCCGCCGGGGCTGCGGCAGCATCCTGACCCCGCGGCTGGCCCAGAGCCCCGCCTGGAAGCTCATGGCAGGAGGCGCTGGCAGCTCCCGCGGGGCCAAGGCATCGCTGCTGTTGTGCCTGCCCTGGGGCCGGCCCCTGCCGAGGGTGGAGAAGGGTCACTGGATGGTCCCCGCGCTGCCCTGAGGAGCCTTTAACCGGGTAACACGGGAGAGCCCAGGCCTGGCCATTCGCAGTGTAGCCCCCTCAGAGCTGCAGGGAGAGGGAAAAGGCTTCTTCCCACGCTAGACACGGCTACTCGGTGGGTCCTCGCTGCTCCCTAGCTTCAGGCAGGACCCTCCAGCCCCCAGGNCGAGAAACGGCGGAAATAGAAGAAAATAAAGGAATATAAACCGTAAGAGGGACGGCGGCTTCGCTTCCGGGTGGCGGGGTTAAAGATCGCGGCGTCATGTGACTCCAAGATGGCTGCGGGGCCGCGGCGTCCGTGAGGGGAGCAGCGGAGGAGCGGGGCCCGGGGAGGCGGCGGGGCCGGTGGATCCCGGCCATGGCGGAGGCGTGAGGAGGAGGTGAAGGAGGAGGAGGCAGCGGGAGTAGGGTCCGCGGCGGGGCCTCCCGCAGGGCCCGGTAGCGGTGCGGGGAGGGGGGGTGGGCCCGGCGGGGCCTCGCTGCTCCATGTCGGTGCCTTCCTGCGGGAAATATGATCAGCGCCCCTGACGTGGTGGCCTTCACCAGAGAAGAGGAGCTGGAGGATGAGCTGTGCAGCGAGCCCCCCCTGCCCGAGGAGTACTCGGTGCCCCTCTTCCCCTTTGCCAGCCACGGGGCCAACCCCTGGGCCAAGGTCGCCAGCTCCAAGTTCACCCGGGACTTCATCCTCATCTCTGAGTTCTCGGAGCAAGTGGGGCCTCAGCCCCTCCTGACCATCCCCGATGACGCCAAAGTGTCGGGCACTTTTGATCTCAATTACTTTGCCCTCCGGATCATGTCTGTGGATTACCAGGCCTCCTTTGTTGGGCACCCTCCTGGCTCTGCCTACCCGAAGCTGAACTTCGTGGAGGATTCCAAAGTGGTGCTGGGGGACTCGAAGGAAGGGGCCTTTGCCTACGTCCACCACTTGACTCTCTACGACCTGGAAGCCAGGGGTTTTGTCAGGCCCTTCTGCATGGCCTACATTTCTGCTGACGAGCACAAAATCATGCAGCAGTTTCAGGAACTGTCTGCTGAGTTCTCCAAAGCCTCCGAATGCCTGAAGACGGGGAACCGGAAAGCTTTTGCTGGTGAGCTGGAAAAGAAACTGAAAGATCTCGACTACACCAGGACTGTCTTGCACAATGAAACTGAGATACAGAAGAAAGCCAATGACAAAGGGTATTACACGACCCAGGCCATTGAGAAGGCCAACGAGCTGGCCAGCGTGGAGAAGTCCATCATTGAGCACCAGGATCTGCTGAAACAAATCAGGTCGTATCCCTACAGGAAGGTGAAGGAGTCTGATTTCCACCCCTTCGAGCCGGAGTGTGCCCTGGACCAGGCCAACGTGGGGTGTGATCCAGACCTGACTACCTCCGACCTTGCTGAGCCTGAGGAGATGCACCTTTACTCCCACCTGCCGTCCTACACCCCCAAGCTCATCAAAGCCAAGTCTGCCAAATGCTTTGACAAGAAGCTGAAGACCCTGGAGGAGCTCTGCGATGTTTATTTTTTCACCCAAACCCTTGACCAGCTGCACCAGATCGAGAGGACTTTCAGAGGTGACGTGTGCTACCTCCTGACCGACCAGATCAGCAGGGCCCTCTTGAAGCAACAGAGTGTCACCAACTTCCTCTTCGAGGACATGTCCTTCCTGGATGAGAAGCCCCCTGAGAAGCAGTACAGAGGCTGCCAGGAGCTCAGCCAAGATGCTATTGATAGGAAGTGTCTGGAAGAGTCTCTCGCTCCTAAAGTGGTCATCAACTTGGGCTCCTACAAGTCCAGCGTGGAGAGCGTGCCCATCAAGATGGAGCAGGAACTGGAGGACTCCCAAGAACCCCAAATGCCCGAGACCACCACCTTTGACCACCAGGAGAACCTGGACTACCTTGACGCAGACCTTAAAGGCAGCATCAGCAGCGGGGAGAGCATCGAGGTCCTGGGCACGGAGAAGTCCACCTCTGGCTTGACCAAATCGGAGAGCCAGGCCAGCCTGCCCATCAGCCCCAGCCCCCAGGTGGGCAGGAGCAAGGTGGGCAGCCGTAGGACCGTCAGTGAGGACAGCATCGAGGTGCTCAGCACCTGCCCCTCCGAGGCCCTCATCCCTGAGGACTTCAAAGCGAGCTACCCAAGTGCCATTAACGAGGAGCCCTACGTGGATGATGAGGAGGGAGGCCTTCGCTTCACCCCCAAGCTCGAGGAGCAGGAAGACCCCTCAAGCCAGGAGAACTTAGTGCAGGTGGATTCTGCCTGCTGCATTGGGAAGGAGAGCCCCAACTTCTTGGAGCCTTCCCTGGGCCAGAAGCCCTGCGAGGAGGAGGAGGAGGAGGGGGTGGTGAGGATCCCCCCGCAGCCCTCCCGGCAGGTGGAGCAGGGGCTGCGGGGCAGCTTTGGGGGGCACAACAGCCTCTCGGGGGGGCTCCTGCCCTACGAGCTTGACTCGCACTACCTGGCGGGCAGCAGGGAGGTCAGTAAGGGCAGCCTGGAGGAGGGCTGGGAGTCCACCAGCTACATCAGCAGCAGTGCTGCCTCCACCTGCTCCGACAGGACCCCCTCTCCTGCCCACCAGTGCCAGGCTGGCGAGAGGCAGAGGAGGAAGGCCGGGCAGGGTGCGCTGCGCTTCATCCGGCAATACCCCTTTGCCCACCCTGCCATCTACTCCCTGCTCAGTGGCAGGACCCTCGTGGTGCTGGGGGAGGAGGAAGGGATGGTCAAGAAGCTCGTCACGGCCCTCTCCATCTTCGTGCCCAGCTGTGGGCTCTACACCAAGCCCGTGAAGCACTGGGTCACGGCCCCGCTGCACGTGGTGGATTTCCAGAAGTGGAAGCTGATCGGGCTCCAGAGGTAGGTGTAGGGGTGGTTTCCCTTGGGGGTGGGGAGGTGGGAGGTAAGAACTTCTCCTGAGTGAGGATTTCAGAGAGGAGTAGGGGTGTGGGTCTGGTTACCTGTGCAGCTGCTGTGAGTTGCTGCTTTTGGGATGTATTTATGGAAGGGGATGGATTTGTCTTGTCCCTTCTTTAATATGAGAGTGATTGATTGCCCAGAGAGGTGGTGGAGGCCCCATCCATGGAGACATTCAAGGCTTGATGAGGCTCTGAGCAACCTGACCTAGGTAGAGACGTCCCAGCTTATTGTAGGAGTGTTGGACTAGATGACCTTTGGAGATCCTTTCAAACCCTAACCATTTATGATTCTATATCCAGCCTCACTTGAGAGTTAGTGTTTAAAACATGTGCTGGGTGCTTGCTACACATGAGTTATTTGGCCAGGAGGTTTCCTCCTGGTTTAGGTCTTCATCTGGCAAAGCAGAAAACAAAGACACGAGTCCCACTGGAATTGAGACTGATCTGTTAACTGAGTGCTCCTGGGGTCCCTTGTCTGGACACATTCACCAAGAGCCAGCAATGGGCCCTTGGGGTCAGTGGTACCTTGGGGTGTGGCCAGCAGGTCAAGGGAGGTTCTCCTGCTCCTCTACTTTGCCCTAGTGAGGCCACTTTTGGAGTGTTGTATCCAGTGCTGGGCTCCCCATTTCCAGAGAGACAGGGAACTACTGGAGAGAGTGCATTGGAGGCTACAGAGATGCTGAGGGGCCTGGAGCATCTCTGTGCCCAGGAAAGGCTGAGAGCCCTGGGGCTGCTGAGCTGGAGAAGAGAAGCCTCAGAGGGGATCTGATCAACGCTGATCAAGAGCTAAAGGGTGGGGGCAAGAGGCTGGGGCCAGACTCTTGTCAGTGGTGTCCAGGGACAGGACAAGGGGCAACGGGCACCAACTGGAACCCAGGAGGTTCCACCTGAGCAGGAGGAGCAGCTTCTTTAGTGTGAGGGTGTTGGAACCTGGCCCAGGCTGCCCCGAGAGGTTGTGGCGTCTCCTCTGGAGAGATTCCAAAGGGGCCTGGACACGATGCTGGGCCCCCTGCTCTGGGGGAGCTGCTGGAGCAGGGGGGTTGGACCAGATCATCTCCAGAGGTCCCTTCAACCCCCACCACGCTGAAATTCTGTGTTTGTTCTGCTTTTTCCTGTCTCCTGCCAAAACTCTTCTGACACATGGAGCTAGGATCTCATTTTGGAGATGAATGCCTTGGAATGGGGAGGATTTTTCCTTGTGCACCCTGATGAGTCTGGTGGGACAGAGGTTGGAGGTGCCAGCACCGTGGGCTGGGTTGATGATGGTGTGCTGGCCAAGGTGGAGGCGTGGAGCTGTTGGGCTCTCTCTGAGGGGGTGCAGGTGGACAGAGATTTATTTATAACACACCCTAGTGCAGGAAAAAAAGTCTGCAGAGATCTGCAGTGCTGCTCAGATGCAAAGGAAACATCTGCTGAGGGTGAGGACTGTGGTGACCCCCCCACCCCCAGTCCTGAATGTGGCTTCTTGGTTTAGATTAGGAAGTATGATGGCTCAGCTCTCAAAATTTTGACCCTGCCTTTGTGGCTGTTATGAAAAGGGTTTTCTTTGTGTATTACCAGGATGTTTTCTGGTGTTTCAGGTGCAGGAATGACAGGGGATGGCCATGGCTGTCACCAGCGTGGAAAAACATGAGTCAGGGCAGCAGCTCATGGCTGGAGCTGGGCTGGAGTAGAATCATGGACTTGTTTAGGTGGAAAGGGACCTTTGAAGCTCATCTGGTCCAACCCCCCTGCACTGAGCAGGGACATCTGCAACTAGAGCAGGTTGCTCAGAGCTCTACCAACCTCCCCTGCAATGGTTCCAGGGATGGGGCATCAACCACCTCTCTGGGCAACCTGGGCCAGGCTCTCACCACCCTCAGTGTGCAAAATTTCTCCCTTCTCTCTAGTCTAAATCTCCCTCTTTCAGTTTAAACCCATCACCCCTTGTCCTGTCCCAGCAGTTCCTGCTCAAAAGTCTGTCCCCATCTTTCTGAAAGGCCCCAAGAAGGTCTCCCTGGAGCCTTCTCTTCTGCAGGCTGACCAAGCCCAACTCTCCCAGCCTGGCCTCCCAGCAGAGGGTTCCAGCCCTCCCAGCATTGCTGGGGCCTCCTCTGGCCCCGCTCCACCAGCTCCATGTCTCTGCTGAGGACTCCAGAGCTGCCCCAGCACTGCAGGGGGGTCTCTCCAGAGGGGCAGACCCCCCTCCCTTGACCTTCTGCCCACAAATAGCTCCTGAATAGTATTTCTGAGTATCACGAAAATCAAAATACAGAGATCTGCTGTCTGGGCTGCTGAGCATTGAGTTGCTGGGGGCTGTGGATGACAAAGTCACCCCAAGATGACAAAGTCACCCCAAGCTGTGAGTGTCTCCTCATTTCTGTGCTCCTGAGGCAGGACACCAGCTCTGCCAACTCTCCCAAACTTCTCTGTGTGTTGGTGAGGATTTTAAAGCCCTGAGTGTTTGCTCATTGCTCAATGTTTGTGGTTTAGAAGCAATTTTTATAAACAAAAGCCTTTTTTTTTTTGTAAGAACTGCTTGTAGAATGTGTCAGTCATTTAGACTCCTCTCCGTGGAATGTTAATGAAGTATTGAGCTTAATGTGGGTGCTCTCAGCAAACCTTTTGGACAAGGGCTTTGAGAAGGAGCTTAGAGGCTAAATTAATGATTCTGGTCAGGGTGTTGTGTCTCCTAAGGCTGGACACTGCCCAGGCACTGGTGCAGCCCCTCCACCAGCAGCTGGGGCTCCTGGTGTGGGACTGGGAGCTGCATCTCAGCCAGCTTGAACCACACAGAGCTGAGGAAGAGGAGGAGGAGGAGGAGGAGGAGGTAGAGTTTGTGTAGATGGCTTGTAATTTGCATTCAAATAGCATTAATTTAGGCTTGTTGAATAATTGTGTGTTGTGAAGGGTGCTGTGGGTTTGCACCTGAGTGAAAAATGCCCAGGCTCAGACAGGGAAGATTCTGGTTTAAGGATGATTCACCCTTTTAAAGGAAGGGAAGAAGGTTTTGCTCTGCTCAGGGCTTTGAGCTCCCTCCCAAACCAGCCATAGGGGGGGAAAGTGGAAGTGGGAAGTTCCCTTCTTGGGAAGGAGGGGCTGGTTTGGGTTTCTGGGTCCTTGTTGTCACTATTTTCCTGCAAAGGCTCTTGTACCAGCTCGTGAGCTAAAGGGGAAGTGGTTGAAAGTGGTGGATGTGTTTGAAAGCCATGGAGATGTGGTGCTGAGGGACATGGGTTAGCAGCAGACTTGGTAGAGGAGGGTTATGGTTGGACTGCGTGATCTGAAAGGTCTTTACAACCTAGATCATAGAATTGTCAGGGTTGGAAGGGACCTTAAAGATCATCTCGTTCCAACTCCCTTGCCATGGGCAGGGACACCTCCCACTACATCAGTTGCTCACAGCCTCATCCAGACTGGCCTTCCAAATGTCCAGGGATGGGGCTTCCAGCACCTCTCTGGGCAACCTGTGCCAGCGTTTCATCAAACTCATTGTCAAACCCTCTTCCATGTACCTGCTCTGAATCTCCCCTCGTGGTTTAAAACCATTACCCCTTGTCCTGTTGCAACAGGCCCCATCTTTCTTATAGGCCTCCTTTGAATACTGAAAGTTCTCCTCAGAGCCTTCTCTTCTCCAGGCTGGACAACCTCAACTCATTCAGCCTCTCTTCATAGGAGAGGTGTTCCCACCTTGGTTGGACCTTGCACTTGGTTCTATGATTCTTTGCTTATATGAAAGCACGTGTGGTAGAGGGGTTGGACCGGTAGAGGGGCTGGTGGATGAAAAGCTGGATCTGAGCCACCAAGGTGCAATCACAGCCCAGAAGGCCAATCCCATCCTGGGCTGCATCAAAAGAACTGTGGGCAGCAGATCAAGAGAGGGGATTCTGCCCCTCTGCTCTGCCCTGGGGAGACCTCACCTGGAGCTCTGCGGCCAGTTCTGGAGCCCCCAGCACAAGGAGGATGGGGACAGATTGGAGCGTGTCCAGATGAGGGACCAAAATGCTCAGGGGAATGGAGCATCTCTGGTATGGAGACAGGCTGAGAGAGTTGGGGCTGTTCAGCCTGGAAAAGGCTTCAGGGGGACCTTAGAGTGACTTAAGGGCTAAGTAAAGGTAGGGGAAGAACTATTCATGAGGGTTTGAAGGGACAGGACAAGAAGTGATGGTTTTAAGCTGGGAAAGGAGAGATTTAGGCTGGATATTAGAAAAAAAGTTCTTTAATCTGAGGGTGATAGATCAGTGGAATGGGCTGCCCAGAGAGGGCGTGGAGGCCCCATCCCTGGAGTCCTTCAAGGTCAGGCTTGCTGGGGCTCTGAGCAACCTACTTGTGTAAGGAACTTGGACCAGATGAAGGCCCTTCCAGCCTCCAACACTCTATGCCACAGCCCTGCTGCTCATCCACCACGTTCCCTGCAGCCATCACCTCCTCTCCTTGCTGTTTCAGGACGGTGTCTCCTGCGGGGGTGAACGTCCTGGCCGCCCTCAGCCGCTACAGCCGCTACGTCAGCGTTCTGGACGCCGACAGTAAGACTCTGAGGTGCCCTCTCTACAAGGGCACCCTGGTGCCCAGGCTGGCAGATCACCGCACGCAGATCAAGCGAGGAAGCACCTACTACATGCACGTCCAAAGCATCCTCACCCAGCTGTCCTCAAAAGCCTTCCTCTTCACCTTCTGCCACCACTTGCACCTCCCCATCAACGAAAGGGAACCGGAGGAATCCGTCGCCGCTCGTAGGATGAACTTTCTGAAGCTCCAGCTGGGCCTTGCCAATGAAGATGTCAAGATCGTCCAGTATCTAGCAGAGCTGCTGAAGCTGCAGTACCTTCAGGAAGGGGGCCGGGGGGGGAACCCCCTGCTCAGGTTTGACTATGTTCCCAGCTTTTTGTACAAAATCTAGCCTTGCTCAGAGCCGGGCAGAGCTCGTCCCTTGCTTCACATCGACGCTCTCCGCAGCAGCTCTGGGAGGTGGGGAAGGGGCAAAGAGGATGATGGGTTTGCAAGTGTCTCTTTGCTCCACAGAAATCAGGGTCTGAGGGACCAGGTTTCTGTAGCCTGCAGCCAAGAACGTAGATGTTCCATCACGTAAAACACCCAGTGCTCTGGTTTTAAGTATTAGAAGGGGCACTTTGGACTTTTAAAGCGTTATCATGGCAGCATCCCGGGGGGATTGTGGTGTGGAGAGAGATGGGCTGTCTTGGGGATCAGGACTTACTAGTGTGCAGCCCCCACAGCGCTCCACAGGCTTCTGCCAGAGCCCCCAGTGCTGTTGGTCCCTTCCCTGGAGCCAGCATGGAGACTGGAGGGAAGGTGTAAAGGCAATGTGAAGTTTTTTAATCCACCAGTGTGTTGTTTGAGTGTAGCTCAGCAGCTCCCTGGCAGGGTGGCAGCTTGTGGTTGTGTCCCTTCCTGCATTTTTCTGAGTTTCCTGGAGCTTCCAGGAGAGGTGGGAGCACAGTGGAGGCACGTGGTGCTTCTCTCCAGAAAGTTCTGCCAGGTTCTCTCAGCTTTTGTTCAAATCTGGGCCGTGGAAGGAGCTGGTGAGCACTGCTGTGAATGTAGAGCACTGTGCCTTGTCCATTTGTCACGTCCCACTTGGCTGGGTGACCTCTGAGAAATGTGGGAGGGGAGACTGGGAATCCTCCAAGCCTGTGAGGTCGAGGAGGGGCCTTCTAAGGAGAGAGGGAAACTGAAGAGAGCTGGGGGGAAAACCTCCTTTTTAGGTGCTTTTTTGTGGTGGGAAAACAAACAGTGCAATTCAAGTGATGCTGAGGCAGAGCAGTGAGATGGGAGAGCTCAGGAGAGGTCGGGGATGAATGTATTGAGTTCCACATTGTATCTGTAATAGTTTATTTTTCTTTATTTTATTTTTTTTGTGTGCTGGGGAGTTGACTTCTCTGCTTTGCCCTGAAGCAGGGTTGGCATCACTGCATGCTGCTTCTGGCCGAGCCTTTGTTTGAAGGCCACTACCTCTCCTGGGGCTCTCCTGGGCAGAACCTTTGCTCTTTGAGCCTGAACACCCAGGACTTTTCCTTTCAAAGCTTCTGCACCATTGCCTGTGCCATAAAGGTTGTGCCACCAGCGTGGTGACACTCCAAGATTGTTCCTGTTGGTGCCAAAAGCTTTGTGCCCGGGCTGAGCACTTCCCTCTGGAGTCTCACAGGAGATGTTGCTCCTTGGCTGCTCTGCCTGGTGGTTCTTCTAAGCAAGAAAAGCCTTGCTAGGAAAGGGATCCTGGGGTTTATTTCTTTTTTTTAGCACTCTTCTGACTATGGGGTGAGAGCAGCTGATGGCACAAGCTGCTGCATTGGTTGGTTTGGGCGTCTTTTAAACCTCTGTTTATTGTGGTGGTGTGAGGTAGCACTGGAGGGGAATGGGATGTTCCGTCCATGCTCGGGGAAGTTTCTGTAGGGTCTGGGGGTTGTGGGCATGGCTTCAACCCTGAGGAAACTGCACTGCTCTGAAAACTGTGTCTGGAAGGCAAGGAGGCTCCACGAGGAGGTTGGGCACCACTGCCACCACCTCTTCTCCCCAGGAAAGGGTTCTCTGGGGTGGTGTGGGAGGTATAAACCAGCAGGGCAGAAAGGCTGGTTGAAATGGTGGTGGTGGTGAGCTCCTGGTACTCTCCAGAGGGATTTCCAAGCAACCCCAAGGTCAGAGGTTGCTCGTGGTGGTGTTTTGGGGTGGCAGTTGGGAAGCAGGGTGGTGTGGCCTCCACAGAAGGTGGGTGGGTGCCTCTGTGAGGGGCTGCACGTCTGTACAGCACGTTTAAAGGCCTTTTCCTTCCTGAACTGTGGCCTCCTGTTGCATGTGAAGTGGCTCTGCTGGTGAGAGACTCCTGTGTCTGTGGAAAACACCCGCTCTGAGGTGTCCCCTTGTTGATTCATGTGTCCCCTTGTTGATTTGTGTGCCCCTGAATGGCTTCCACACTACAGCTGAGGCGAGTTCCCCGGGGGAAGAGGTGTCTCAGTGTGTGAGTGATGAGGTGACACTGAGCAGGCAGCAGCTCTCTGTGTCCTGCCTGACCTGCAGCTCTGGAGAAGGCTCCTACAGGAGCTTCTTTCCTGCTGGAAAACGACCTGATGTTGTTGGTGTTTCTTTCCTGATGCCTCACTTGTGTCTTCCTCCAGTGGAGCAGGATCAGTGGCTGGTGTTGGCTGCTCTCTTAGGCAGTAATCTTGACCTGGGGTGTTCAGAGCTTGAGAAATAACTCACCTCCTGTTGCTCCCTCTATCAAACCTGTGGTATCTGCTGTTCAAGGCTGTGTTGAGCAATACCTGCCCTACCACCTGCCTGACCTGCTTCATCTCTCTGAGCTGGGAGGGTGCCCTGGGGGCTCTGTTGGGATGTTTCAGACTGGAAGCTCTCTGCAACTTGGCTCTTGAGCTGTGGGGAAACACCCCTTGGAGTGCCCGGGCTCCTAAAGCTGCCTCATGCCAGGGTAACCTCAGAGTTTGGACTCCAGGACAAGGGGAGTTACACTGAGCTGTGACCCCTTGGTGCAGCCAGAGCTCCACCTGCTCGTGGTGCCCGTAGCTGTGGCAGAAACCAGGGGGGGAATCAGAGGATTTAGGAGCTGAATTCCTCTTTGCTCACTCATTTCTCTGTCTGACCTTCTGCTCCTGTACAGTAACAGCCCCTATATTGGCACTTTAAGACTTTTTTCCTCACCCTCACTGTGTTACCTCACTGGTCTCTGGTATGAGCAGGCTTAGAACAAGTTACCCACCTTTGCACCCAGCTCCTGCAACGAATCCTGGCATGTGTGTTCGTCGCAGTCCAGCCCAACCATCCCTCCACCACCAGCAGGGCAGGGTCCTCACACCTCTTGCCAGCCCTCCAGCACCCATCCTCAGAGCCCTGCATGGCCCTCACCTGCTTCCCTGAGCTCTGCCAGCATGTCCCTGCACCTCCAGCTCCCTCTGCTCTCTGCTGGCTCTCAGGGAGGGGGAGGCTTTGAGCCTGATTGAGAATTCATCAGAGCAAAAAGTCCTTCCTGGATGGGAGGACAGGGCTCCCTTTGACTCCTCTGCTTGCCAGCTCCTGCTCTGCTCTGCCCTCACAGCTCCCACCCCGAGGAGGGTCAGCCATAGGAGTAGGACATATTAACCCTACACAGGTTTCACTTCTCAGAGGACAGTGCTGGGATTTCACTTCTCATCCAGTAGCAATCACTTCTAAGCAGCTCTGAAGCTGCTCTGCCTTGTCTAGGGAAGTACTGCCTCTACTCTAGCAATATTTCACCATTTATAAGGGGTGGGAGAGGTGGGAGCTGATGGCTCCGTGCCCCCAGGGCCAGTTCTTTGGGTTTTGAGTGTGGGGGAGACCCTTGAGCCCCTGCTCTGGTGGTGGGTGATGGCCCACGCTGCAGATTCAGCATCTCAGAGAGCTGGGCAGGACCCGGGGCTCGTAGCAGCACTTTTAAAAGGCTCTTGTGTTAAGGCAGTGGGAAATCTGTCAAGCTGAAGGGGAATCCTTACTCCACACAGTGCCCCGGCAGCACAACAGCCCATCCCTGACACTGGAGGGGTCACCAACCCCCTGCACGCTGCTCCCAGGGGGGTGTTTTAACTGGAAAGCAGAGACACAGGGTCCGTGGGCTTGGGGCTGGGGTTGGCTGGGCTCAGAGCTGCCTCTGAGGAGGCCGTGGGGGAATTCTCATCTCATTTTAAAGCACTGTCTCCTCTCCCTGCATGTGGAGTTCTGTGTGTGTGCTGAATGCTTGTGTCCCTAGTTAGAGTGAGTGTGAGCAGGAGAAACCCCCAGAAGCATGTCTTAGTGTCGTGCTGTAAGTGTTGCTGCACAAGAGTTTAACAGATGTTAACACCAAATGACTAGTCTGAGAAAATGTACTTTTAAAAAAAGAAAAAAGAAAAAAAAAAAAATTATTTATTTGGGTTCAGATATTTTTGAAATCCAAAAAAAAAAATTAAAATTAAAAAGAAAAAGATGTTGGTTGTATTTTTTTAAAGCTTAGAATTCTTGTCATACGGTGTGGTCAGATTCTTAATTTTCCTGTGCTTATTAAAAAATGGTTCTACTTGAGGTCTGAGATGCTGGAGGTGGTGGCAGGGACTGATCCCAGGAGGGGTGGTGGGGATGGGGCTTGGCCTCGGTGCAGCCTGTGGAGGCTGGAAGGTGCAGAAGGCACCTGAATTTGTGGACACGAAGGTGGTTTGAAGCCATGGGGGCTTTTATGGCTGTGGAGTCTCTTGTGCCTGGTCAAGGTGGGGTGGCTCCTGCCCCCGTGTCCCTCCTGTCTGGTTTAATTGTCATCTGCTGCTCCCACAGCCAGTGAGAGCAGGATGGAGCCTGAGGTGCTGGCCCCAGGGGCTTCCCCAGCTCCAGGGGAAGGGGGGTTCCCCTCACAGGACAGGCAGCCCTGGGAGTGGGAAGGTGGCTGCAAAGGCCTCCACCTCTGCCTTCAGTGCCTTCACCTCCCCCTGGTATTTCCCCTCCTCCAGTTTCTCCTTGAACTCCTTCAGCGTGGCCTTGGGGCTCATGTCCTTCTGCACCCGCAGCGTCAGCTCGATGCCTGCCAGGGTGGGAGATGCATTGGTCAGACCCCATGGCTGTAGGACCCCTGCCTGTGCCCACCACTGCCACACCCTGGGGTGCTCCCAGCTCTGCTGCAGGATCAGGGGAAGATATTTTTCCTCGTGTCCAACCTAAACCTCCCCTGGCACAACTTGAGGCTGTTTCCTCTTGTTCCTTGTGAGGAGAGCCCAACCCCACCTGGCTCCAACCTCCCTTCAGGGACTTGAGGGTGACAAGGTCTCCCCTGAGCCTCCTTTGCTCCAGGCTCGACCCCCCCAGCTCCCTCAGCTGCTCCTCACCACACTCCTGCTCTAGCAGCTTCATTGCCCTTCTCTGGCCACGCTCCAGCCCCTCAAGGTCCTTCTTGGAGTGAGGGGCCCAAAACTGACCCCAGGATTTGGGTCTTGGCAGCGCTGGGGCCGCTCCTCCAGATGTGCAGGTGACAGTTACTCCTCTCTTGTGTGCACGTTCCCTTGGCAGCTGCTGGAGGAGCCACCCGTCTGGTGCCTCCTCACCCCAAAGAGCTGCTGCTGGAGCTGAGACCCAGCCCCACAGCCCCACACTCTGGTCCTGCTCTCACCTCTGTGGATGTACTGAGCCACCCTACGGAAGTCGTCCTGTCGGAAGCCACGGGAGGTGAGCGCCGGGGTCCCGAACCGCAGCCCGCTGGGGCGCAGGGCACTGATGTCACCTGCACCAGAACAAGCCATGAGCCTCCAAAACAGGTACCAAAACCATCACACATGGGATTTCAACCTGCTTCCCAGTGCCCTGGGTAGACTGGGAGCCCTTCCCGGGCCATGGGAGGTGCCCAGGACATGACAGAGCTTGGGGGAATGAAGTGCTGGGACACAGTTGGAGTTGACCTGTGGGTGAGTCACAACCTAGCAACATGTTTTGTTCCTCAAGTGGTTTCAGGCCCCTCAGACAGAACCTGCCCCACCTGTGTGAGGCCCCAACTGCCCTCAGGTGATCATGGTTGGGGTGGTGGGTGAGGCCAGAGAGATATCAATCAGTAACTGACTAGTTTGGGAGAAGAAGCTGATTTGAAGAGAGTTCTTGGGGTCACTTGCTGAGCTCTCTCTCAGTGCTGTGTTACCCCTTGGCTGATTTGAGACAGAGAAGAGCAACCATATGAAGAATAAAGGATGAAGGTATGTTGAGGGGATGTTGTTGAGTTTGGTGTTGGCCTGAGGAAGAGGAGAGCTGGCAGCACAGGGATCCTCACCAGGACACGTGTTCTTGTTGCAGGCAATGGAGCAGACCTCCAGCACCCTCTCAACCCGGCTGCCATCAGTGCCTTTGCTGCGCAGGTCCAGGAGAATCAGGTGGTTGTCAGAGCCCCCTGCAAAGAGAGGGCTTTGGTGGAGGACGTGGGGTTGGGGTCTGCTCCCCCGTGAAACTTCAGCAGAAAAAGGTTTCCAGGACTTGCAATTTTGGAGATTGCACCAGGACCTGCCCCTGGTTTTGGAGGCAGGAGGTGGCTTGTCCTGGGAAGCAGAGACTGCTTCAAAATGGCTTCATGGATGTCCTCAGGAGTTGTGATGGCAGAGCCCTGCCTGTCACATCCTCATGGCCTGGCTCAGACCTCAGGGGTCACCCCTGTCCCACCACCAGGACCTGTCCTCACCCGTGACGATGTTGTAGCCCAGCTCCATCAGCGCCGCCGACAGCGCCTGGCAGTTCAGCACCACCTGCTGCTGGTAGGCCTTGAACTCGGGGGTCATGGCCTGCTGCAGGGCCACAGCAATCCCTGTGGAGCAAGGCACAGCAGGTGAGTCTTCACTGGGAGAGCTGGTGGGGATGTGTGGCACCACCAGCAGAAGGCATCCTGGGAGCTGAGAGAACAGTCAGTCCTTTCCTGTAACCAGGCTGGTGGTGTCACCAGGAGCCAAAAGGCAAGATGGGAAGTGGACCTCATGAGGTTCATAGAATGGTTTGGGTTGGAAGGGAGCTCTAGAGGTCATCTGGGACATCTCTACCTAGGTCAGGTTGCTCAGAGCCCCATCAAGCCTGACCTTGAATGTCTCCAGGGATGGGGCTTCTGTGATTCTATAGGACAAGCCTGGTTGCTCCTCAGGCAATGCTGGATCAAGCCAGGTGCTCCTTGCTGCAGGATCTCCAGGCTGTGAGCCCCTTGGGGCAGTTGGATCCCCCTGATCTGCTGCTGAGGGTCCGAGCCCAGCCAGGACACCTTCCCCAGCTCCCTTCACCACCCTGGAGCTGGTGGCCAGCCCAGCAGAGATGCCTACCTGCAATGGCGTGGTTGTGAGGACCTCCCTGCAGCCCAGGGAAGACCGCCTGGTTGATGAGGCTCTCCAGGTTGTAGAGGGTTTCCTTGCCTGTCTTGGGGTCCACACTCTGGATGCCTGTGGGAGGAGAGGGCAGGGTCACCCAGGAGGCAGCACCACCACCCTTCTCCCACGAGCTGCTTTCACCCCCTGGCTTCTCAGAGCAAGGATGGTGGTTGTTCTCCAGATCACAGTTGGCTCTGGGAAGCTCCCTAGATGCTCCCAGGAGGCTTTAGACCTTTCTCCTTCCCACCTAGAGCAGGAAGGAGCTTCCACTTGCAGCCTCCCCCAGCCAGCTCGGGCACCTTTGCGGTAGAAGATCATGCCGGCCCTGCAGCCCCTCAAGGTCTTGTGGGTGGTGGTGGAGACGATGTCGCAGTGGTCGAAGGGAGAGGGCACGACGCCAGCAGCCACCAGCCCGCTGATGTGGGCCATGTCTGCCATCAGGTAGGCCCCGTTGGCATCAGCAATCCTCCTCATGCGGGCGTAGTCCAGGTTCCGTGAGTAGCAGCTGACACCTGGGGGGAGGTGGCACGTGGAAGGGACAGGAGCAGATAGAATCATAGAGTGTTTGAGGCTGGAAGGCACCTCCAGAGGTCATCTGGCCCAACCTCCCTACACCAGCAGGGACATCTCTACCTAGGGCAGGCTGCTCAGAGCCCCAGCAAGCCTGACCTTGAAGGACTCCAGGGATGGGGCCTCCACCCCCTCTCTGGGCATTCCACTGATCTGTCACCCTCATGTTAAAGAACTTTTTTCTAATATCCAGCCTAAATCTACCCTTTTCTAGCTTAAAACCATCACCCCTCATCCTGTCCCTTCAAACCCTCATGAACAGTTCTTCCCCTGCCTTCCTGTAGGCCCCTTTCAGGTGCTGGAAGGTCACTCTAAGGTCCTCCTGGAGCCTTCTCTTCTCCAGGCTGAACAGCCCCAACTCTCTCAGCCTGTCTTCATACCAGAGATGCTCCATTCCCCTGAGCATTTTGGTCCCTCCTCTGGACACACTCCAATCTGTCCCCATCCTCCTTGTGCTGGGGGCTCCAGAACTGGCCGCAGAGCTCCAGGTGAGGTCTCCCCAGGGCAGAGCAGAGGGGCAGAATCCCCTCTCTTGATCTGCTGCCCACAGTTCTTTTGATGCAGCCCAGGATGGGACTGGCCTTCTGGGCTGTGATTGCACCTTGGTGGCTCAGATCCAGCTTTTCATCCACCAGCACCCCCAGGTCCCTTTCCACAGGGATGCTCGAGGACCTTGGGACATGCCCAGGTCCAGCCCTATGATGGGGATAGCACAGAAGCTCTTGACTGCATGGGTGTGGTTTGAGGTCTTCTCCTGGCACTGCAGCACCCATGGGTGTCCATGGGAGCTACTGGCTTCAGGGAGCCACCTCCACCCCAGGCTGTGGCCACCAGGGAGGTCACTGAGGGTTTGATCCTTACCTGCTATGATCAGCTTGGGGTGGAAGAGGCGAGCGTTCTCCTCCAGCCGGTCGTAGTCAATGTAACCAGTCTTGGGGTTCACCTAGGAGAGGAAGAGGAGGGTTCAACCACCTTGGTGAAGAGCAGCTGCAGCATCATCCCGCAAGAGATGATGGGAGCCTGACGACTTCATCCTGCTGAAGCAGCTCTCTGCACCTTGTAGGGCATGGACTCGAAGAAGACAGAGGTGGCAGAGATCTTCTTCTTGTCTGTCATGAAGCCATGGGTGAGGTGGCCCCCGTCGGGCAGGTCCAGCCCCATGATCCTGCCGTGGGGCTCCACCAGCGCCGTGTACACCGCAAAGTTGGCTGGTGACCCTGCAGGGGGAGAGGACCAGGTCAGTTATGGGTGGTGGGACAGGTGGAGGTGGGTGCAGCCAGCCTGGCTCTCCTGAGCACCCCCATACCTGAGTAGGGCTGGACGTTGACCCCCCACTTGTTGGGGTCCAGGCGATACGCCTGCAGCGCTCGCTTCTGGCACAGCCTTTCCAGCTCGTCCACAAACTCTGTCCCACCATAGTACCTGCCAGGAAAGGAGGGGAAGGGCTCAAAACCAGCTCATGACTCTGCATGATCCCTGTAACCAAGCTTGGGGAGAACCAGGTGATGCCACCAGGACACAGCTGCAGATGTGACCCTGCCGAGATCATCCCAGAAGCTGAGAGAGTTGGATCCTGCCCTGGAGGAGCTTGGCTGCCAGCCCAAGGACGTTGCCTCCTCTCCAGAGGTGAGGTCTGGCAGTGTTGTGGGGGGTTCCTCTCCCTCCCTGCGAGGGTTTGGGGTGGGTGGGACTCAGCCCCAGCCCCGTACCTCTGTCCTGGGTAGCCCTCGGAGTATTTGTTGTTCAGACAGGACCCCAAGGCCTCCAGGACTGCTCGGCTGGCAAAGTTCTCTGATGCAATCAGCTCCAGCCCCAGCTTCTGCCTCTGCTTCTCCTTCTTGATGATGCTGTGCACCTATGGGAGGGGGGAGAAACAGCTTCACCCGTGGGGCTCTGCAGAGACATGGATGCTCTGTGGTAGGGGGTGCACCCTCGGAGGGGACAGGGCATGGAGAGGGGCCTGGAAAGGGGCTGGAGAAGGGAGATGAGATCCCTTCTTGGTACAGCTGGTCCCAAACAATCCATATGTCTGGTCACAGGCCATGTTTAGGTTTAGGTTGAGCTCTCATTTGGGCTTGAGAGCCCAAACTTCTCTGTGGGCTGGTGGGTTGGCTGCCCTGGTGTGGATATTAGAGCTTCAAGCAGAGGGGTATGAGCAGAAGGTGTGGAGTTATCACCATGTTATCTGCAGAGGGTTGGAGGATGCTCTCCCTCTCCTGCTCTGAGAGAGCACAGAGGATGGATGGGTCCCACCAGCTCAGCCCTGGCTGGAGAAGGTCAGCATCCCCACGGGGGATGAAGGGAGAGGCTGCTGGGTGCAGGAAGGGGCTCTCACCTCTGGGTCGTTGGTGTCGAGCGGCTCCATGACCATCCTGTTATGGGAGGCCCAGAGCTCGGTGCTGGGGAGACCCTGTGTTGAGTTTGCCATCCTCCTGCTAGGTCCAAGCTCACCTGCCAGAGGAGAGGAGGGGTTGTGGGATGGCAGCAGGTCTGGGTGCAGCACTGTGACCCTGCTCCCATCCCACAACTTCCCTGGAAACCCAGAGGGATCAACCATGGGCCCACTAGGTGAGGGAAAACAGCCACTGTCAGGCTTCCCCCACTGATTTAAGACCAGCTCATTAATTATAGTGCTTGGCTAATTTCTGATGCTCTCCTCCTGCAGCACCTGCCCAGACACTTGGGGACATGGTGAAGCCACACACGGACCAAACCAGACCAGCCTTTGCCTCTCACTCCTGGACATCCGTGAGTCTTGGGGCTTCTGGGAAACACCAGCAAATGTCCTCATGGACACAAGGGTGTCATAAAACTGCTCTTTAACTCCAAGGGCAGTGCAGTGCTCAGCCCCACAGACCTCAGTGTTGATGCTGTTGCATCCCCCAGCACGATTAAAACCTCTCAGCTGCTTTCTCTTGGTGTAGCCACCAGGGCAAACCCTGAGCAGGGCAGAGTTGAACTGAGAGGCAGCAGCTCTGCCTCGGTTGGCTCCACAGCAGTGATGCCCAGGCCTGGCAGCAGCCCCCAGCCCCTTCTAATGCAGAGCACAAGCTCCCGGGCAGTGACAGCCTTGGCTGGGAACAAAGGCTCCTTTTACCCATTAACCCTGCAAGGCCAGCGAGGGGTCGTGAGCAGGTTATTAAGCAATCGCCCTGGGTTTGCTTGTGCCAAGCTGCTGAAGTCCACTCGGGGGGCCTGCTGTGTGCTGCCCTCCTGGGCAGGGCCACTGGGCTGCCCTCCTGCCAGAGCCTGGGGCTTCACTGGTGGGGAGGGAATCCCAGTGTCAGGAAAGCTGGGATGGGGAAGGGGCAGGGAGGGAAAGGGGAGGGTGCAGGGCTCTGTCTTTGAGCAGGATGGCTGGGTCCTGAGTGTCCCCAGTGCTGGTCACTCACGCCCTGTGCTTTCAGCCTGCAGAAGGCTCAGAAGGGGACAGAGCTCCTCATTCCCCACCCGGGATGAGACCCCCCTTTCCACCCTCATGGTGGGACACCAGTCCAGCCCTGACACCAGTGGCAGTTCAGCTGCTGCAGGGGCAAACCCCAGCCCTGGGGCTCCATCCCCAGCTACCTCTGCACTCCCCATACCCCGGCCCCATCACCCCCGGTACCCTGTCTCCATCACCCCCCTTACCCCGGCTCCATCACCTCCCGCATTCCTGAGAGGCTCCCGCCAACGCTCCCCCCCTCCTACCCTGCTGCCGGTGGTGGGGACCAGCGCTGCCTGCCCTGCCCCGGCCCCTCCCCGCCCCGCAGGCCCCGTCCCGGTCCCGGTCCCTACCCACGCACCGCAGCCCGGTCCCGATCCCGGTCTCGCTCCGCCACCGCGCGGGAAGCCACGCGCCTAGCATAGAACGCTCAGACACGCCCCCTCCGCGCCTCGGCCAATCAGCTCCTCGCTCCGCCTCGGGAGGCAGGTGGCGGGGGAAGCGCCTGAGCCAATCAGCGCCGCGCTCATCCTCCTCCCCGCGTCCTATTGGCCCGCGCCGAGGCGGCGCTGGCAGCACGTGGCGGTTGGGGCGCGGGTGACCTTGGCCGGGGCAGGGGGCGGGGGGGGCACCGCTGCCGTCACCCATTTGCTGCTGTCACCCCTCTGCTGCCGTCACCCCTCCACTGCCACCCCTCTGCTGCTGTCAACCCTCTGCTGTCACCCCTCCGCTGTCACCCCTCCATGGCCATCACCCTTCCACTGTCCACTCTCCATGGCCATCACCCCTCTACTGTCACCCCTCCACTTGTCACCCCTCTGCCGTCACCCTTCTGCAGCCATCACCCCTTTGCTACTGTTCACCCCTCTGCCATCACCCCTTTGCTGCTGTCACCCCTCCACCGCCACCACCCCACAGCCCCCACCCTGCCTCCTGTGCACACTGTGGGGGCCTCTCCTCCAGCCCCAGGGTGTCCCCTGCAATCCACCGGTGCCTCCCACCTCCCCCCTGAGCAGAAGGATGGGACCTCCTGCCACCCTGCACCAGACCCCCCCACACTTCCAGCCACCCCCAAAGTGCCCATCCGGCCAGTCCAAGCCACGTTCCTGCTCCAGGTCCCCCAAATCATGTCAGGGCAGCCCCCGTGCCTGGTGGGTGTTGGGGTGCTCAGGAGGAAGGACAGAGCTGTGGGGGGGATGAGAGGTGTGGGCCATGTTCACCTTGGTTGGCTTGGCCAACTGGCCAGAGGGAACCTGTGACCACTGGGGTGTCAAGGGTTAAACAAGCACCACAAATTGAGGAAGAAGATTAGGGAATAAGGGATCCTACTAAATTCCTCGTGATCCCAAACATGGGAAAATGGAGTGAGTCACTCTGGAGAGGATCAGCAGGAGCAGCATCTCGAAGAGGAGGCAGCCAGGAGGTGAGACCACTCACTGCAGGCTGAGTGGAGAAGGAGCAGCTTGGAGTGCACCTCCCAGAAGGTACTTATGGAATGAATGGTCTTTTAGCTTCATCTTCATCATTCTAGAGGGTTTTTGCATCTTAATTTATTGTTGGGACTCGTCACAGCTGAGGGGTTTGGGGTTCCATGGTTCTGCTGCTGGCCCACGTTGGATTGCTGCTGTAGGCCACCAATGGAGGTGTTCTTCTGGCAGCACCAGCAGCAAAACCTGGGTGGGTTTCTCTGGGAACATTTATTTCTTGGCTTAAAACATCTCTCAGCAACAGCAGGTTGGTGGTCAGTGCTGGTGAGGAGCTTGGTGGGGATCCAGGGACTTCCCAGGAGATGTGTGATTGGTTTTGTCTTAGAATCATAGAACGGTCTTGATGGATTCCTGGGTGTCTGCTGGTAGCAGTGGGACTCTGAGTTGTCCCCATGTCTCCCTTTCCTGTTGGTACCATCCCTTCTGGGAGATGTTCAGGATCAGATGGACATTCACAGATGTTCCTCCTCCCTGTGTCTTGGTTCACTGGGATCTTGCTCAGCTGGCTTAAATTCCTTGTGCTTCTCAAATATTTATCTGCTGTTCATAGAACGGTTTGAGTTGGAAGGGACCTTAAAGATCATCTAGTTCCAACCCCCCTGCCATGGGCAGGGACACCTCCCACTAGACCAGGTTGCTCAAAGCCCCATCCAGCCTAGCCTTGAACACATCTAGTGATGGAGCATCCACAACTTCCCTGAGCAACCTGTGCCAGGGTCTCACCACCCTTAGAGTGAAGAACTTCTTCCTTACAGCTAATCTAAACCTGCCCTCCTCCACTTTGAAGCCATCACCCCTCATCCTATCACTACAAGCCCTTGTATAAAGTCCCTCCCCTTTCTTGTAGGTCCCCTTCAGATACTGGAAGGCTGCAGTGAGGTCTCTCTGGAGTAACAGGATGCTCTAGAGCAGGACTTCATATTAATTCTATGTTAAGTTGTATGTTCTGGCTTCACCCAGACCTTCTGTGATTTCAGGACTCCAGCCTGCCGGCGATGGAGAGCATCTCTTCTTCCCCTTCACCTTCCTCTCCCACCATGCAGCCTGAGAATGGCACCACCCACGACCCCTACTTGGGCCTCCAGAAGAGCATGCACGTCCTCTCCATGGTGGTGTACGGCATCGCCTGTCTGCTGGGGGTGACAGGGAACGGCCTCGTCATCTGGATCGCGGGCTTCAAGATGAAGAAGACGGTGAACTCCGTCTGGTTCCTCAACCTGGCCATCGCTGACTTCATCTTCACCTTTTTCCTGCCCCTCAGCATCGCCTACACCGCCCTGGGCTTCCACTGGCCCTTTGGGAAGCTCCTCTGCAAGCTGAACAGCACCATCGCCTTCCTCAACATGTTTGCCAGCGTCTTCCTCCTGATGGTCATCAGCATGGACCGCTGCGTGTCCGTGGCCTTCCCCGTCTGGTCTCACAACCGCAGGAGTCCGGAGCTGGCGGCCAGGATCGCGCTGGGGACGTGGGTCCTGGCTCTTCTCCTCAGCTCCCCCTACCTTGTCTTTCGGGACACCGTGGTCAGCCCCAGGAACATCACCACCTGCTACAATAATTTTGCACTATCCGATGACTACACGTCCGAGGCCACGTGGAGGCTGTGGAGGATGCGGCACAAAGCCATGATCATCACGAGATTCCTCTGTGGGTTCCTCATCCCTTTCACGGTGATCCTCATCTGCTACAGCATCGTTGCCATCAAGCTGAAAAGAAGGCAGTTGGCCAACTCAGCAAAGCCATACAGGATCATCTTCGCTGTCACCGTCTCCTTTTTCCTCTGTTACTTCCCCTACCACGTCTTCTCCTTGCTGGAAATATCCCGAAACTCTTCCAGCCGGGAGATGAAGATGGCCCTTTACATTGGGATCCCCTTGGTTTCCAGCCTTGCTTTCTTCAACAGCTGCATCAACCCCATCCTCTACGTGTTTGTGGGGCCGGATTTCAAGGAGAAGTTCCGCCAGTCCATCCTGTCCACCTTTGAAGGGGCTTTCAGTGAGGAGTCTCTCCTGGGCAGCCTGAGCAGCAGGCGCAAGTCCAGGTCTGCTTCAGAAGTGGAGGTCCCCAGGGTCTGAGCGGGCACTGGTGTGGAGGGGGTGGTTCTTTTTTCTGTGATTTCCCCTCATTTCAGAACTATAGTTGCAGGACTCGGGTTGCAAAGGGCTGGGCATGCTAACAAAGTGTGGTTTGATGTCCTGGTGGTACCTCAAACCTACTATGACTTTATATTATGGAAATTAACCCTCTGGAGTAGCAGCAGGGTGGGAACATCAAGGTAGGTTCTGGTCCTTGTGCCACTTCCTTGGCTGCTTTGTTTCCCTCTACATTTTCCATCTCCAGTGATCCATCACACGTGGCAAAATGTCTCCCTGGCTGGTTGTGCTGAGAGGGCAACCTCAGCCTGGTTGGTGGCTGCCAGTTATCAGAGCTGGTTGCCCTCAGCACTGCTTATTTCCAGGTTTTATAAAATTCACCACTGCAGAGTTCTCCACTTTCCCCTCCTCCTGGAGCTCCAAGGAGGGAGCTCTTGGGTGCTCTCCACTCTGCCACCCAGCCCAGGGTCACCTTGTATGCCCCTGGGGGAGGCATCTGGGGACAAACCCTGTTTGTACCTCTGGGGCTTCACCTCCCTGTAGTGGATTTGTACATGGTGAGCCAAGATTGTGTTCCCTGCCCTTGCCAGATTTTCCTGGCAGCTCAAACTTGGTGGGGTTCCACCAGGGAGCAAAATGGGGTGAAGATGCACTGGTGGAGTATGGCTGCACCAGGATTTTGGCTGTCCAGAGGAGAAGAGGAGGGAGGGGAGAGTTATTCCATAAATCCCACGTAATTAACTCAGTAAAGAAAATACAGAGATCCCTTCCCACGTATCATCCCAGTCTGGCGTGTGGGTTGCTAAAGCTTGAGGAGAAAATAATTCTTAAAAAAGCAGCTTGAACGTGTGGTGGGATCCATCCAGAGACACCCCTACACTGCATCTTTTAAAGAAACAGGGTGAAGTGAAGCTCCATGTATTTCTGGAGGGTCTGGAGGAGCTGGTGAGACATTCATCTTCTCTTCCCCCAGATATGTGGCAGGACAAATTGTTGGTTGTCCTCCAGCCACCCAGGTTGGATGTTCAGCATAACTCTGAGCTCATGTTTGACGTGTCTGTGGCCCTTCAGTTGTGGAGATCTGATAGTTTGTGTTGTTGGTGAATGATATTAAATCCCAATAAACTCACCTAAACCCAGTGCCCAGCCTGTGGTGTCACCTGTGTGATAAAACACTTGATCCAGCCTGAGCGTGCTCATCTTTGGTAAGGGAGGGACTAGATCAAGAGATTAAATACCCAGAATTTGGAAGCAAAACACAAATCTCATGACTGAGGTAGGCAGGACTCTTGACCTGGGTGTGAGGACTCGCCTGGGGCATCACGTGGATCTGGTTGCCCACACAGGTGGGTTTCAGACCTTTTGGTGTATTTAAAAAGCAGTGGTTTGGAGAAGAAAGAAGAGGGAGTGTGGCCGAGTTGGGTCTGGCCAAGTTTCATGTTTGCAAACTGCTCAGGGTGAAGATTAGGGGGGGTTCTTCCCAGGCTTGATCAGCCCCTGGAACTCTTAATTTTCATAGGAGAAAATGTTGGTTATGTGAAAGGGAGAGGTAGGGTTGAGGTGTTGTCATTCCCAGCCCATTCTGCCCATAAAATGGCCCCAAATGGCCCGTTCCTCCTGCCAGAAACTGGCCTTGGAGCCTCACTGCTCTGATGGCTGGAAAATCTCTGATTCTGAACATAGGGATTCACCTGTACCTTGCTATTCTGCATGGATGACATTGTCAAGCAAGAGCCACCACTTGAGCATGTTAGGGATTAATTATGGGTCTGCTTGGCCATTAAACTTGTGAACCCCGAGTTGGAGTTGACCTGTAGATGAGTCACAACCCAGCAGAATCTTTTGTTGCCCTCCCTGGCTTCAGTTTCTAGAGGTAGAACGTGCCCCACCTGTGTTTTTGTGGCTCCACCCTCACTCAGGTGGTTGTGTTTGGGGTGGTGGGAGAGGCCAGGACTATATCAACCAGGAGCAGATCAGTCAGAGGAGCTTTCTGTTGAGTGTGGCTTCTGCTGGGGCTGGTCGCATCTTGCTGAGCTCTCTTGGTGGTGTCTTTCCATGTGAAGGACCACTGAGGAACCATCTCTGTTGTGTCCAGCAGGCAATGCTGGCACCACAGTGGGCAGTGGAGGAGCTGAACTTACAGGAACCTATGGTAAGTTTGTTTGAAAGAAGACTTTTGAGGGGATGTTGCTGAGTGTGGTGTTGGCCTGTGTGATCAGGAACTGATGGCAGCATGAAATGATGATGGCTGAACCAGCAGTATTAAATAGAAGCCACGATCCTACAGCCATGCATGTGTTTAACCTTAAATTCATGCATAAACCTGCTGAGAAAGGGGATTGTAAAAGCTCATCCATATGTCAAGCACGAGTGAAGAGGGAGCTTTCCCCTTTGCCACGAGTGGCTGCCTGTTGGCCAGGCAGAGCTGCAATGTTTGCTGTCCCCCATGCAACTCCAGGGCTGTTTGCTTGCAGCATTGATTGCTGTGTCAAGGTTGGGCAGAGCAGCCTTTGCTCTCTCTGCTTCTCCTTATCTGTTTGCAGAGCCCACGTAATTCTCTGGGACAAGAATCTCCCTGCGTTGGATCGAGGCCTCAGGCTCCTGTCGTGGGATTCTCCTCGTCTTTAAAGATCAAGACTTGAAGTATTGACCTGCAGTAGGGAAGAAAGTGATTTTCTGGGTCATGCGGACATCTAAGGTGGGTATGGGACTCTCATGGGACAAGGTGATTTAAATGAGTGTCTGGGTGATGTAAGGAATTACCACTGGAATACCTGTAGGTAATGAACCAACAAGGCACCATCTTCTCCCTGGCTTCCCAGCCAAGCCCATTTGGCTCCAGACCTGAGGCCAAGCTGCTCTCTCTTGCAATATCCCTCCCAGAAGTTGCTTCTGCTCTAAGTGTCACCTTACTACACCCAACCAAAATTGTGTGTCCTCACCAAGCTGAACATCTCCCTGCAGGATGAGGAAGGGGCTGCGAGAGCTTTGGGACAGCCACTCCTGAGAACACTCCCAAAATACTGACAGGAGGAAAAAGGGGGAAGCAAATATTTAATTGATGGTAACAACTATTGATGTGCTAGAGATGGAGACAGGTCTGTCATCCTGGGCCTGATCCCTTTGTGTGACATCAATACAGGGTCAGGCTGCCAAGGGACTGCTTCCAAGAGAAACATCCCATTGGATCAAGTTCCCTGATGTCCAGACTATCTCATTATCACAGTGTTAATTGTGATAGCTCCTTGTTCTGAACTAGGAGGCAGGCTCTTCATTCTCTCTGATACTTGTGTGTTTGTCGTGGGCTTATCTAGAAAAGCTTGATGGGAAAAAAGAAAGGGAATTTTTTTTCCTGAAGGCACGTGAACAATCCAAAGAGGTTGAACAACTTTTGGCAGCTGTGCCCTGCTCTGACGCAGCTTTGCTCTCAAGGCTCTTTCAGATGAGAGCGGGTGGGTGGAACAGCCTGAACCTCCTGGTATTTGCAGTCATTGGGAAAGGGGCTGAACCCACCACCCCGCTGGTGTGAGGCCCCTCATTGGTCCCACGGAGGGGCTGATCCAGCAGCTCCGCTCATACAAACAGCAGGACAGGGTGGGCAGAGCCCTTGGGGTGTGTGGGGTTTGGGCAGAGCCATCGGAGTGTGCAGAGATCAGGCAGAGCCCTTGGGGTGTGTGGGGTTTGGGTAGAGCCATCAGAGTGTGCAGAGATCAGGCGGAGCCCGTGGGGTGTGTGGGGCTTGGGCAAAGCTCTTGGGGTGTCCAAGGTTTTGGGCAGAGCCCTTGGGGTGTGCAGGGTTTGAGCTGTGCACAGGGAACCTTAAACAAGCAAGTTTTGATAGAGCATTTGGTGTGAATTAGCAGAGCAGGGTGAGCAGCCTGAGGAGGTCATTAACACTTTGGTGTTGGGCAAGGTAAATACAGAATCCCCAAAGCATCTTGGTGAAGAGGTTGGAAAGAGCTGGCAGGTGATTTTTGGCCGGAGGTTTTGTCATGGGCTGTGTCTCCTGAGAGCAGAAATGGTGCTGGCTGGAGCTGTGGTCCAGAGCTGCCTTCTGAGGAGAGCAACAAGGGACAGTGATATGTCACTAGCCAGTGTAGATGGAAAGAATTATGTTTGGGTGAGGGATGAAGGACCTCTCCATGCTGGAAAGAGTTGGCAGACTCCAGTTACAGCCTGGTTGGGTCCTGGTTGTGTCCTAAGTGGTACTGGACCAGTGTTGTGGTTTTGGCCAGACTAGGGTCTAGCAGGATGGTGCCATGTTCTTGAATCTTCAGTGCAAGAGAAAAGAATTGGGGTGTTTTAATCATGCTGAGGGACACCCATGGTATGACTTGGGGCCTGTGACACAGCTGCTCTGGAACAAAGACAGGCTCTTGGATGAGGATGTGTGGAGAAGCTGGAGGAATTGAAGCCTGGGGCGAGCTGCAGCACGCAGTGAGTCTTCAGCAGCTGGGGATCATCACTAATTCTTTGCTTTTTTAGCATGGATATAAATCAGGGATCTCAAAAAGAGCTGTCACTATCTTGGAGGGTGCAGCAGGTTACCCTGGAGCTGGGAGAAGCTGCAGAGAGATCAGGGAGGAAACCAACCAAGGAGGACGTGGCAAGTGGTAGCTCAGGAGGAGAAGGTATTTTCAATATGGGGCTGTGGAAATAGAAGAGTTAAAAGAGGGAGGAAGGTGTGGGTGCTAAGGCAGCCTTGCAAGTACCAGCAGCACGATGGTGGGTGCAAAGGGATGGGAGGGAGACTGCAGCAGGTGAGGAAGTTCTCATTAAGGAGAGATTAAAGAGACTTTAATGAGGCAATAAAAGGCTCTGTGAAAGCTGGCAGCCCCCCTGCCTTTCCTGTCCTGGTGAGTAAAACTTTTAAGTCTCCCACTCTTGAGCTTGGGGAATGGACTTGTTGGATAAGGTCAAGTGAAAGACATCATATGGAGGTTTGGCAGCAGAACCTCCCCCAGAGCTTGCTGAAATCAGGCAGGAAATATGGCAAGGGAGAGGACTGGGTTTGGTAAAAAAACTTCTCAGCAAAAGGGGGATGTTGATAATAGTGCTAGTAAGTGGTGCAGGAAAAGCTTCACCTCCTCAGCTGTTCCTGGAGGGTGTCCCAGCAGGTGGGGCAGGGTTGGTGATCCAGGGTTGGTCCTGGTGGGTACCAAAACTGGGTAGGGAACTCTTTGCTGGTTGTTCTTTGGTTCTCCCCTACACCTCTCCCAGCTCCTTTCTTTACACCTTGTGTAGCTAGGAGTGCAAAGCATGGGATGTTCTCTCCTGTAGAGAGTTCTCCTTTAATTTTCGAGTGACCAGTGACAAAATCAAACCCTTCATCTATGTTCACTAGATGCCTGTACAGGGCTCATGCACTGTTTGAAGAGGAGCTGTAACTTAGGGCATAAATATCAGGTCACACTAGGACCTAGGAAGTAGGACAGAGAAGAACAAGGTGTCTGGCTCCTCAAATTCCCCCAAATGACACAACTCCACTGCCCAGTTTGAAGAGTAAACCTCATCTGCAAGCAGGAGGTGATGGATGTTTAACTGGCTTTGCACAGACTTTGCAGGACACAAACACAGCAAAGCAAATGTGTGAACAAAGCCCCAGGCTCTGCTGGTTCTTGTTTGAGGGCAGTGTTTGTTCAAACCCTCACCCTCTCATCCTGCTGGAGACGTTTGTCTGGGCACTGGGTAAGCACTGGGTATCCCAACCAGCCTCTCACCTCTTTGTCCAAAGGCTGGTTGGAGGTTGATGCAGCAGATCTGTTGGTCACTGACCTGGACCTGAGAGAAAGAGGGAAACAAACTGAGCCTGGTGAGTCTCTCAGTCAGAGCTGCGTGACTCAGGAGGAACAGGACGGTGACAAAATGAGTCAGTGTCTGTTTCCTGGGGACAGCCAGGCAGGAATATCTGATAAAGCAGTGAGACAGGGCTATCTGCTTACACAGCCCTTCAGAGATAAGGGGTCTTCTCTGCTCCATGGCCTTATTTAAGGCACTTTGGTTCCCAGACACAGGGGATGTTGTTTTCCAGATTGCTCCCAAGAAATGGTAAAATTGTGAGATGCTGGAACAGGTTGCCCAGGGAAATTGTGGGTGCCCCATACCTGGAAGTGTTCAAGGCCAGGTAGGACAATGCTCTGAGCAACCTGGTCTAGTGGGACGTGTCCTTGCCATGCTGGAAGATGATCTTTAAGGTCCTTCCCAACCCAAACCTTTCTATGATTTATAGCTGCTTTGAGTTCTGCCTCCCTAGCTGGGTAATATCCAACCCAGCACCTTCTGGAAATCAGACAGTGTCTCCCAAGGCAGTAAATGAGGAGGGAGGTGGTGGCCTTGAGGTTGTGTTCAGTGTGGAGGTGCCCCTGTGCTGCAGAACCTCCCAGCAGGCTCAGGGTAGAGGATGCTTTTGGGATGCCTCATAGGGCCAGCTTGGGAGACATCAAAACCTATTCACACGGCTCCGTTAGGACCAAATCAAAAGGTTTCATGTCTGATAATCCTCACTGTCAGGTGGTTTGGCAGGTGAGTTTTAACATCTACCTTTTTTAGGGGGGAAAAAACCCAACCCAAACAAACCAACCTGGCTGAGCAGTGATGGATGGAGCTCAGGGGACTGGCTGACAGCAGCATTAGTCTTCTCTCAGGTGATGGATGCAGGCTGTCCAGCCAGGCACTGGATGAGCAGTGCTCTTCACCTTGGCTGGACTCATGTGGGGGTTTTTTTTTGCACATCTCTGCTTGCCAGGGTTGCATCTGGATGAAGAGCAACAAATCTCTGGGAGCCAGTCTATTCACACCCAGCAAATGCTCAGAATTCCTCAGATGACTGCTAATGGGATCATTGTAAAGGAAATCAAACCCGGGTGCTCCTCTTGGAGCAACTATTTGTTAAAACTCCCAGCATATGGGCAGCATATTGTAAAATTACCAAACCCCCTCTCCCTTGGGAGCTGAGATTTAAATTCACATTCCTCTGACCAGGAAAACAGAGGCAGGAACAAAATTATTTTGCTCTAAGAAAACAAAGGCAGTTGCCTTATAAAAAGGATCAGAAGACAAAAAAATCTTTCCATTCCTGGTCCTGTGGTTTTGCTTAAGCAATGTCAGGAACTTGGGGCAGCACAAATCAAACAGTCAGCAAATTCTGGGTGCCCTAGGGTATTGAAAAATGCTTCTGGGGAAGGCTGTTAATTGCATTATGGGTCAGTGCTTCACCATGTGTTGTTTCTAGCTGCTCTGCCGTGAACTGCTCTGCTGTACCAGCCTGTAGTGAAATCCTGTGATGAACACTGATGCTCAGAGAAATCTCTGCTAAGAGGCTAACAAAAAGCTCAACCCCCCATTTCCCTTTTGTCCTAAAAGCCTCAAAACAAAAAAGATTCAGGGTCACTGACCCTCGTAGGTTCAACTGTGGAAGCAGCAGCCTGTAAGCAGAAAAATACAGACTGAGAATGGTGGGGGTGGTGAGGCAGCAGAATTCTATTCTTTTACACTTCAGTGTAATTCAGAAAACCTAAGGAAGGCAGAGGATCATTGCTGCATCTCTGCGAGGGTACAAAGAGGCTTATGGCCTCTCTGCTCACATATTTCAAACAGATGTCTTTGCTTGGTGTGGGTGCTGGAGTGGAGTGCTCTACATCTGGCAGCTGCTCAGTGGCTCCAGGTTAAATCCTCCTCCTTCCCCAGCTCCCAGTCTGTTGAAAAAGCAAAAAAAAAAAAGAGACAATTGTTGAAGTCTTGGAATGCGTGAAGCAATAAGCAAATGTGAAATACAGGGAAACACTCCCATGAATATTTAAAATGGAAAACGCAGCTCGTAATGGCAGCAAGTGCAGTTTTAAAGTGTGAATCTAAATATTGTCCTTTTGCAGACGCATTTGGTCAGCAGTCCTGGATTTTTCTTCCTCTTTCATGGTAAGGTTGGCACAGACAGAAGTATCTGCTGGGGTGCTCGAGGCTTTGCTCCAATGCACCCTGCAGTCAGGAATAATTCAGTTTAATTGCTTTTTTTGGTGAGAAAAGCAGAAAGCACCCGATTTGCACATTTATGTTAGATGCTAAAATTGTGATCTATAAAATGCCTTTCATCTGGGGCATACTGAAAAGTGTAATTAAACAGCTTCTTGGTACCCAGTTGGTGGGGAAAATATGATGCTTGTTTGGTGTTTTCTTTGTTTTAAGAGCATTATCCTCCTGTGTCTCTGCAGAATGACCTTGTTGAAGCAGAGAAAGGATAAAATCAGATGTCAAATGCATCTTCATCCAGTTTAACCTGTTGCAAGGAGGGAACTCTGGACAAACTGCGTATGCTCTTCACAGTATAAGGGAACTAAGAGACCGCTGATTGTTTCTTTTCTTAATTTACTTCCCAGAAAAGCTTCCTTCTCTACCAACACTGCTGTGTCCCATGGCGAAGACATGCGGGTGGCCCGATGGGGATGGTGAGGACCCACCGCCATGGTGGTGATGCCAAGGAGGAGCACAGCAGCCATCCCTCTGCAGGTGTGGGAGCCCCCAAACCCGGCACTTCATGGACACCCATTGGTTTATGCTGTATGGACTGTGCACCGGGGCTCCCACAACCCCGGGGGAAGGATGTTACCGACCCACCGGGCTCTTATTTGGGGGGGGTGAAGCTGAAATGGGTCGTTGGCACTGGGGTCCCCCCTTAGCATCGCGGGGGCAAGATGGCGCCGGCGGCGGCTCCCCTCAGCCGCGCCGCGAGGCTCTGGCGGGAAGCGGGCGGGGGGGGGAGGGCGTCGCCTGGCACCCGCCCCTCGCCCTCCTCCTCCTCCCTCGGCGCCGCCATCTTGCCAGCGGACAACCGGAGGGGCTGAGCTCCGCCGCTGCCTCTGCCTCTCCCCCTCCCCTCCGGCCGGGGCTGCCTTCTCCCGGGGCCGGAGGGCCGGAGCCGGCAGGTAAGGCCATCAGAAAGGGGCGCGCCCGCCCGCTCAGCCCACTTCAGCCGGCTGTGTGAGGGCAGGACATCCCTCTCCTCCCCTTTTCCCCAGCGCTCTCCCCTTCCCCACACAGGGTTCCGCAGCTTGAGGAAGGGGCTTCGTCGCCCTCCCCTGTGGAAAGGGAGGCTCTCTCCTGGGTCTCGCCTTTCCTGGGCTGCCGGCGGCTCCTCGCCATCCGCCGGCTCTGCAGGTGCAGGGGAGCGGCGTGTGCGCTCCACGTTGGGGCCCCAGCGTGCCCGGGCCTCTCCCCTGAGAGGAGGGAAGGGATCCTTAGGTACCTACCTAGGGGTGGTTTCCCCTCTCAGGGCGTGTGTGACCCACCCGGAGCAGCCGACGGACCTGTAGGGAGGTGCGGGGTGGAAGGGTCCCACCCTCTGCCGTTTAGCCCAGGGGTTAGGTTAGTGTGGAGGGACCTTCTAGACCGGGGAAATTCCCTGTGGGGAGCTGGGTGAGAGGATTTAGTTTCCCTCTGCCCTGTGGGGATCAATTCTCTAGTAGCGTGGTTACCCCATACAGCCATTCCCATCTCTGTTGCTTTCTGCGTGGACATGCTCAGTTCAGTGCAAAGCCAGTGGGAGTAGAACGTTGTGTGTGCCCAGTCCAGCAATTGTTGTGTTTATCATGTGTCTGTGTAATTATGTGCAGCCCAAAAGGAAAGGTAGGAGCTTGTGGGTTGCAGCCCACTTTGTGGTGCACGTGTCCTCCCAAGGGCATACAGCCTTGGAAGATTTGTCCACCTCAAACCAGCATTTAGGTTGGAAAAGACCTTTAAGATGAGTAAGTCCAACCGTTAACCCAGCACTGCCAATTCCGTCACTAAATGGTCCCGTGTTCCCTTGTGAAGTCCTGTCTTTACACGTCTAATAAAGTTCTGTGGGCTTGCTGCCATCCCAACACCTGTTTGAAGGTTGAGGCATCAGGATGACTCAATCAATGCAACTTCTCCCCACATACACACTCTAGCCCACTTGTTGCTGCTGAAATACGTCTGCAAGAAAGTCCTTGACCTGTGGTGATGTGCAGAGCTGTGTTCAGTGTTGCTTGTGACTCTGTCACTCTTACTGTGGTGTAAAATACACCCTGAACAATAATCGGGAGCCAGCAGCTCTTGTCTTTCAGCAGATCTCTTAACCCTCCTCATTTCCCTTGTCCGTGGAGCAGAGAAGGTAATAATGGGGAAAAAACCTCTGTCTTCAGAACACCACGTGAACATTTTTAGTACTATTAAAAATCTCTTTTTCCCATCTAATCACACGAGCAGGTGGTGGTTGAGCCCTAAAAGCAGTTCTAGTACACGCTTTGTTGGACTGAAGAGGAATCTTTAGCCTGGTTATGAGTATTTGATGGATTGTGGCCGTTAGTTAACATCTGGGAGTTCCAGAGAGTGAGTGTGCAGCAGAACAAGGGAAGAACTAGCTAAGAAATAGGTTTTTAATTCTCCTTAAATTGCTGGGTACTTAGTTTGGGAGGGATTTAGGCAGAGCTTTAGACTGGGTGTCTGTAACCATAGTGCTTTCTAGGAATATTACCTTTTAAATCTCTTTTTATGGCAGAGGAGGGACACCAGGTTCTAGCAGAGTCCAACCAGCTTGGTGTTCAGATGCTGCTGCTGCAGTTGTTGCTCTTTGTGCTCTTTCCCTGCACGGTTTGGAAGTTTTGATGACAGGCAGGTTTTCATTCACAGCAGCTGAGCATTGCCCAGGCACTTCCTGAAGAGATTTGTTGTTGAAGAACATTCCTGACTTTGGCTCTTAACTGAGGATGAAACTTTCTGTGACGAGGTCAAAGGGAGCAAGGATATGTCTGGTTGAAGGAGTTTAATAGAGGTAGTCAGTATGAGAACTGGTTTTCTTTTAGCTGCTCTTTTAAAGTATTTACTAGTTGATATACCCTGAATTTTTTGGAACAGGTTATGTACAACTCTTTAGATAATTTTTTCATCAGGGAGATACTTGTGAGGAAAGAAGTTACTGATTTATCCTCATTTCTATTTACTTTGTTTTGAATTATGCCACTCTTATTTGATATTTTCAGTCCCTAAAATAGAAGATGAAGGTGTTTCTACAGCAGAAGTGCTTTAGTTTAGGATTTTATGAGTCCTACTTTTGCCTCTCAGTGGCTGCTGGTCAATGGGATATTTTTTTATTTTATTTGGACAAAATATTACAGTAAAAGGAGCCATAAAAATATGATGTTACAAAGAAAAATAAATTGTCAGGATGGAATCCCATCAAATCCTTGGTGGGATTAGTAGTCTGTGCCTTTATTTAGAAAAAAAAATGTATAGATTTCCTCTTGATATTTTTTTCTCCTGTCTTCACAGGAGAAATATTAGTATCAGAGAATGACAACAGCTGCTTCACCAAGTGGATGCATTGTGCAAGAGGTCATTATTTGCAGCTACCAGCTTTATTGAACCCTTCCTTGCATTTCATCCTTATTTGTAAGTTTATAATTTATTGCAAAGTGATGGACAGCTATGGAAATGGAGCCTTCTAGCCAGCTTAGCAGAGGCAGGACCCAGGAGCTCTGTTCAGCTCAATCCTACCTCTGGCTGGCCTTGTGATCTTGAAATTGTCAATAAATGTTGCTCAGATCTGGAAAATGAACTGGACAAGCAGATGGAAAAGAGAATCAGTGTTACTAGATGATAGCCTGAGGAAAGAGGTTAAAAAAAAGAGAAGAAAAAAACCCCCCAAAACTGAGAAAAATCTTGTTGAAGTGAGGAGGTTGTTTAGGGGATCTTTGGAGTGTTCTGCTGGAGGGTGTGTGGAGCTTGGGGGCAGGAGGCAGGTGAGGATGGTGAGGATGAATCCCTTCTTTGTGCTGAGCTTAACATATATCCCTCGTTCCATGAAAGTGGTGATTACAGATATTAAGGATGCTGCAAAATACAGGTTTATGGGAAACTCCTCACTGTCTAAACAGAGAAACTGTGTTTGTCTTGGTTTTAACAGACTTTTTGATCTCTTGCAGTCTTTTAGAAGAGGAAAAACAACTTAGGTTTGATGTTTTGTGTGCCATCAACTGAAATTGGGGCCATCATGAATATAACCAAGGGTGGGCTGGTGCTGTTCTCAGCTAATTCCAATTCATCATGCATGGAGCTGTCCAAGAGGATTGCAGAGTAAGTCCAGCCCTACAGAGCAGCTTCTGGGGTTTTGGTGGTGTTAGGATGGGGCTTATTTTACTGAAGGCTGAATTTCTCTGTTTAAGGGAAGTTACATGGGAAAACCACCACAGTTTACAGTGTATTTCAGCAGATCAATAACAAAATACTTCATGTTTGGGTTGTTGCAATTGGCAGCAGAACATTGTAGAGAACCTGTGAGAAAATGAACATTTGGATAGTGTTTAATAAATGGAGAAGTTTTTGTCTTGTTCTTGCTTTCCTTGTAGCAGAGTTTTTAGATGGCAAAGCTGCCTCCATCCTGCTCACTATAAATGGGGATGTTTGTTTAGCTTTAAATGCATGAATAAAAGTTCTACTCCAGCAGAACTTTTATGACATAAGGACATTTTTACCATGCTGCTATAGGATGCAGAACATTACCAGGGAGTATCACACAGGATGGGCTCCTTCCTGAGGCCTCTGTACCCAAAATTTGGTGTAGAAGGGGGGGTGTGGAGGAGCTCAAGTTGTGCTTTGCAAAGATTTGGACATAAGTGCACAGCATACTTGGGTATCTCCTTTTTTATTGAGTAGTGCTAATACAGAAGTGGAATAAATACAGCAGATGTTGGTCTGCCATTATTGAGCAGAGCTCCATCATATTTCAGATTCACTCTACACTGACACTTTTCTAGAGAGGAATGATTTCAAAGTGGTCTTTTAAGCGTTGTGTATGTTGCCATGCTTGTGTACATATTTATGGCAACATATATAGAAATATATAAGAAAAATTAGAAATTTTTACATGATTTAATAGGCATTATTTTTTCTGTTGCTTGCTCTTCTGAGCTTGACTTGAGCACGAGCTCAACTTAACCTGCAGTGCAGCTGCTGGAAATTGCAGCTGCTTTGTAAGAGATTTCCACTATAATTACTGATTTTGTGGTTTGGGGTTTTCTTTTCTTGGTTTCCTCTGGGAAATGCAGCCTTTTCAGTAACTCTTGTGTTGTATGGCCTTTGTTTTGCCCTTCACATTCTCATGTTGACTTCTATTTTTCTTTTTTTCAGGCGCTTAGGAGTGGAGATGGGGAAGGTTCAGGTTTATCAGGAGCCAAACAGAGGTGAGCATTTCACTGGCAAAACTGGAAACATCCCTAACTGATGTTCATATATTGGCTGCCCTTGTCTTAGACTCTGTTTTTTGCTATTGCAAATGTTTCATGTTTCTCTTCTTGGCAGAAACAAGAGTGCAGATTCAGGAGTCTGTGAGAGGAAAGGATGTTTTTATCATCCAGACAGTTTCAAAGTGAGTAACTCATGCTGGTGTTTTGACATGAACTGTCCATAGGAATGCTTTTATTTTAATTTTTCTGTGTGTTTTCTCTATATTGTGCACCATAATAAGCTTAATTTCACTAGATAGAGGCTTTTCTTTGTGGGTTTTTAGTTGCTGTTTTTATGTTTACAAAGAAGACTTCAGTAGAAGCTAATCTCTGTGATTTTAATTTTCAGTGAATGTCTCAATGAATCTTTCCCCTGGCTCTCTGCACTCTCTCACTGTGTTCTTTTGCTTATGTCATCTTGAAATTCTTCCCTTTTTAGCTACCCTGTTTCCAGCACTGTTCCAAAGTTCTAAATGTAGGAGGAGCCTTTCCTGGGCAATGTCCTGTGGTTCAAAACCAACTTCTTTGTGTGAAAAGCACTTTACAAATGCTAAGACTTAATGGCAGCAGAAAACCATAGGTCTCTTAGTTCATGACCAGTTCTTACCCTCAGGGGCAGAAAATAGATGATAATTATTAAATATTTATCCTGCTGTTGGCTTGAGGAATATGTTGTCAGGTCTGAAACTTTTAAGACAAAGCTTATTTATATCAAAAAATAGATATATATTTTGTTTTGTGCACAATACAAAGATGTTGGGGATAAATGATGAATTACTTTGTTACACCAATGTGCTGGATTACTAAAAATGGTGTAACAAAAACTGCTCAATTGGCCAAAATAGCCAAGTGGAAGAAAAAATAATGTGTAATTCTAGTGCAGAATTAAAATGCTGGGTGCAGGGCACACTCCTGAGGTGCACAGCTGGATTCTTAGTGACAATTGCTCTGTCACCATACTCTGTACTGCCCTGGAGAGGGTGTAAATATTGTGTTGGATACAGGATTTTTATCCATGAGATACAGAACTAGATGTTTCTTGTTCCAGGGATGTGAATACTACGATCATGGAGCTCCTGATCATGGTGTATGCCTGTAAAACCTCCTGTGCCAAAAGCATTATTGGGGTGATCCCTTACTTCCCCTACAGCAAGCAGTGCAAGATGAGGAAAAGGGGCTCCATTGTCTCTAAGTTACTGGCCTCCATGATGTGCAAAGCTGGTAAGAACATATGAAATAATGGGGCAAAGGGGGTTCCTGTCAGGTTTAGAGCAAGTTGGGACTCTTTAAAAAAAAAACTGCCAAGTTTTTAGTAGTTTAAAACCCAGAGAGAAAAGAGGATGGCATTAGAAATGTTTCCAAATGATGGATTCCTAAAAAACCCAAGAGCTGGGAACCTACTGAGTTGGGGAAACAAGTCTGCAGGACTCTGCTGCTTTGGGCCATGGTGTCCATCTCTCCTCATAATGTTCTTTGCCTTTCCAACAGTTGTGTTTTGTCATCTCCAGCCTGCTTTAGACCTGTTGGATGGATGTGCTTTGTATCTGTCCTTCACACTCTAGATGATGTGGGGAAGTGAGATTGTTCATTTTCACAACCTTCAACACATTTTCTGCTCCTTTCCCTGGAAAAAAATGGGCAATGACAACACACACAGTGTGATCTGCTTTCTGATTTTGGAAAAAGTGTTTTGATGGTGGAAATTTGGGCCCATTTCTCAGGAGTTCAGGGCTCTCAGTAGCTTTGCTGGGGTCTTGCTGTGTGACATGGGCCAATTTATCTTATCCGTGCTCCCATTTTGCCACGTGTTGAGCAGAGAAAGTTCTGACCTGCCTCAGTGTGGCACTACTGAGTCAATTATGTGGAGTCTTCTGAGGTGCTTTTAAAAAGGTTGCTGCAGAGGGACATAGTTAACATGCTACATGTTTTCACCAAGCATAATATTCCTGTTCTAATGCCCCTTAGGGATTTTGTTCTGGACAAGCTTCAGTTAAACCTAATAGAGAAACAAAGCATGTATCTGTTGTTCTTTCTTACTTTGTGATGTGCTTCTCTGCATGTTTTTATTTTGTTTTTTAAAGGACTAACTCATCTCATTACCATGGATTTACACCAGAAGGAAATACAGGGCTTCTTCAACATTCCAGTGGATAACTTGAGAGCATCTCCATTTTTGCTGCAGTACATCCAAGAGGAGGTGAGGAAGGGCTGCTATTACAGCTGCTTTTTTCAATTCTTTTTTATTTTTGCCATGTCTCAAGGCTTCTGAAACAGATTCATCTGAAAAGACTTAACTCTGCAAAGAGAATTTTAAAAGGGAAGAGTCACATTGGAGCAGTTGGTTCTTCTCTTCCCCACAGGCTTAAATTTTGCTGTCATGTAGAGCTGGCATTTTCTTATCTGTGTTGTTCTATTTCCCTAACTAGTATTTAAAAAAAGAGGAGATTTCCTTGCTCTTCATATCCTCTTCCTTTCCTGTTTCCAATTTCCTTGCTCTTTATAGGATGGACTGTTTGTGTAGGTGTAATTTATATCACATTATGAAAACCCTTTGGAAGTTAAGTTGTAAACAATCACTCTTACTCTGAAAGTAAGAAGAGATGAATTCTCTTGTGGAAATCTTCAGCTGTTTGTTCAGCAGGTCTTGGCTTGAGGAGCTTAACTTCTGACATTCTGTGCATCCATTTCATTTTTATAAGTGTTTTGAGAAGCTGCTGGTAGATCATATGTTTGAATTGTGCAAATGATAATTGCAGGTGTAAGATACATATTAAAGCTCTGACTAATGATAATTTGGAGTAGAGCAAATGCTTTCTTCCTCCTGAGAGGAAAGGTTTAGCTCACTCTTAACTGAGTTATTTCTTTTTATAGAGATATGAATGCCACAAAAAAAAAAAAAAAAAAGACAAATCAAACTCAAAGCAAAATGATGTTCTTACAACATCATTAAAATCTTCTTAGAGAATCAGTTCCCATATAAATCTCTCATTACAATTTCATTTGGTACTAGAGTCAGAGAGGATGATGGAAGAAAAGCCCAGGCTCTGGCTTTGCCACAGTCATTCATCTTGGATGCTGGGAGAGAATTGTTGGACGTTGTAAGCACTTAAGTTAAAAAAAAAAGCAATAAGTGGAAAGCCAAATGTGCAGACACAAGACAAGATGTGTTTTTGTGTTGCTTGAACAAATGAATTATGAACAATAACAAGATCATGTTCCTGATTTAGTCTTGAAGCACATCTTGATACATAAGCTCTTAATGGTTTAGAGAGAAATTGTTGTGGCTTTGAGGCTGGTGCTGCTGTGCCACTTAGCAGATGAATGTTTGGAGAGATCTCCTGTAGAGAGGTCTTAAAAGACACTTCCAGTTTTTCATTTCATTCCTCTGCTTCTCCATGAGGTGATTTGCTACGAGTAGAGTTGACTGGATGTATCTGAGCACGTGGGATCTATCCTGGCAGGTACCTTCAGCAGCCAGGTCATTTCTAGTAGCTCTTAAAAGTTTCATCCAGTGCTGCTCAGGAAGGATTTATATTTATTTCCAGTTCATGGTGGCAGCTCATCCTCCCTGTGAATGCCAAAGCATGAGAAATGTTTCAAATGGGGCTTGTGATGGGTTATATTGAGAGCAGGAAATAAAGAGTCCAGCTTGGCAAGAATGGAGGTTATTTAAAAAGCATTTCACTGAAAATTAGGAAGATGAAGGTTTGTAGTTGTTCCCTGTGGGGAATTTATGTGTAGGTGTGAAGAGAACTACTTGGTGTTGTGGGATGAAGACAGTCCAGTCAGGGAAATTAAAAATAATGTGGTGATTTTCCTTTGTGTGCTTAGCAAATATTCAGTACTTGGTGTCTCCTCTTCCCTATACGTACGTGTTAATCTTGGAGTGACAGAGCCCTTTGTTACAAGGAGTTTGTTGATGCCTTCCTATCTCCTGGATGACATTTCTGGCTTCCTGACTTCATTTTAAAAGAGCTGAGAACAAATTTGATAATTTGGCAGGGGAAAAATGAGGCAATGATGTCTGAACAAGATCAAAGCCTTTATTATGTCAAGTGACAGGCCCTGCCTTGTCCATACCTTCCATCATGTTAATCTTTGGAGCCTGTTGTATAACGAGGTGTTTGCAGAGGACAGAACATGCTGAATTCCCAGTATTCTAGGTGGAGTTAGTAGCATTGTTGGATTATTAATGTTGCCTGACACGTCCTCAGAAAAGCTCCTGTTTCCAGATGTTGAGGCCCATACCCAAATTCAGAACTTGGGGGTTTTTCTTTCCTTTGCCTGTCTCAGGGGGAGCATTTCTGGAAATGTTCAGCCAGTGTGGGTTGTGTGTTTGAGGGGAAGATTGGGGAAGAACTTCCCTTGCTTGTGTTTGGAAAAAAACCTCAAGTATTTCTATGCTCTGGAACTGACAGCAAGGCAATGAGCCACATGTCAGGGTCCTGTCCCCCCAAATTCAAATTAACAGATGAATTTGCAGGTGTTTACTAAAGAGTTTTCTGTCCTTTAGTGGGATGTGCTGTGTAGGACTTTGCCTGCTTGTTGCAGCTTGGAGGGGCTGTGGAACTGGTGGAGGGACAGGCAGGTTCTTTGGATGCTGCTCTCTGTGGCAGGCAGATCATCCCAGGGCAGCACAGGGAAGGGAAATGCTGAGTTTGGAAGGCAGGGGGTAAGAGGAGATGTTAGAGGGAGCAGAGATTGCTGGGGAGGGGAGGACTGGGAGTGCTCAAGGAGGTACAGACAAGGAAGAACAAGTAATGTGGAGTCCCTGTTTGTAGGGAGAATGGAGACTAGGGTAAGAACCTTTGAGAGATGGGGACTGAAATGCTGGCTAGATGGAGAGGAGGAGAATGGGGCAGCAAACTCTGGAGTGGGCTGTGAAGACTGAGGTACCCCTCAGACCTCAAAATGAACCCCACACTTGGCCTTAGAACTTTGCTGCTGTTGGCACTTGCAGCAGCCTCCTGCTCTTGTAGTGCAGTGATACCAGGCTGTGACTCCAGATTTTTATCCCTTTTCCTGGTCCATACAAAGAGTCAGTGTGCTATGAAGGAGAGGTGTTACTTTTGTTTTGTATACTCTGAAAACCAATAGGAAATAGTTGAAATACTCTGTTCCCAAGTGTGCACACATGAGACCATTTAAGTTGAGCAGGAAACTTTAATTTTGATGGTTTCCTGTTTCTTTTCACACTTGTCCCTGTAGCCCTGATGTTCTTCTAAAGTGGTTGCTCTTGTCTACCCTTTAACTTAACGTGGTGTTTATGAAAGGTACAGTTTGAAGTGAATAACTGCTTTTTCTAAATACCTGTTTTTATTGAGCTCTCAACTAATCACACACCCTGAATTCTTGAGGTTGCTTTCTGACGTCAGGTGAAATGTTGGATGCTTAAAACTCTTCTGGCAAAATAAAAGTGCTCTGATTCTTACTGAGTTTCAATTTTTGTCTAAAGATATATGAAGTAGACATTGCTATCTGTTATTCACTACAGATACCAGACTACAGGAATGCTGTAATTGTGGCCAAATCACCTGCGTCTGCAAAGAGGTGGGTAAGATCTGCTCTCTTGGGTTAGAGCAGCAAATCTCTCTTGTGGTTTTGTTTGTAGGACCAAGGGAAGGACAGATACCAAATAATCAGAAGGTGCAGCCTTCAAACCCCTCCTTTGTCAGATGTGTCCTTTTTCCATTGTTGCTATATTCATGATAAATCTAAAGAGAGTAAAAAAACCCAAATAAAAAAAGAGGTAAATCAATGGAGTGCTTAGGATAAGGAAGGTGTTTAATTGCATTATATTTGTGTGCTTTTCCATTATAAATTTCCTACTGTAAATGAAGCAGAAGGGCTGAAAGTGTAATGCCATTAATCCCAAGTAATTGCTTAACATGGTTACAACTTGGAACGTGGTTGCTCAGCTCCTAAGTACCATCTAGTGTGGTGAAAAGGATTTGCCATTGGAGATGGTTCTGGTTGTGAAGCCCTTGTTGGCTGAATGACTCCTCTTGATCCATGAAGCTTTTAGGGTGACTATTCCTAAACTGATTGGAATGAGCAGAGTTGGGCAGTGGTTTCAGGGATGCTGTTTGCAGTGGTGCAAAGCAATAGTTTGCTGAGAAGTTATCTAGACTTTGATGCCAAGGAGTTGATTTTGTAAGAAAGGTTTTTGTTATTTAATACAAAAATCAGAAATACTTTAATTTGCAGAAGTGTAGCAAGGAGAACAACTTCTGTCATCTGTTTCCCAGCAGTTTTGTGTGATTTCTTTTGCTTGGGCCAGTTAATTTTGCCAGCAGTATTTTTTTCTGTGATTCCTTTTGTTTTGAGCAGCTATTTTACATTAGCTTGTCTTTGTTTCTTGGTGTCAGTGTTGCCTCTTGGGTGTAGTTGGGCATTGGTTGGAGCATTTTCATGCTCATCAAGTAATTACATGCAACAGCAAAGTCTGCACATAGCTCTGACTGATCAGACAGAGAAGCTGCCCATGGAACTGATCTGGGTAGGAGAGGATCTGTGTTGGTTTTAGCTTCTCCACGTGTAAATGTGAGTGTTTAAGAGCAGGATTTGAGGAGGTACATTGAATATAGAGAAGGGTGTTGGAATGTTTCAGCCCAATCAAGGGAAAACCCTTTTCAGATGACAGCCTAGTTGTGAAAGAGCCTTTGCTGGCTGAGGTTCAGAACGTGGCTGTGGTTTGTGAGCTCACTGGGAAATGAACAACTCCTTTTGCTGTTGCTTTGAACTTTATTCAGTTTAATATTGCATTTTAAAGCTGTTGTGATTTCATTGCTAGGATGATGCCTTCTAACTCACAGCTCTTAAGGAATCATCATTTCTCTGTAGGAAAAAATACCCTCACTGCATGAGAACCACAGGGCAGGAGATTCTTCACTTTTAATTCACTGAGCATCACGATGGGCAAATTATTCTCTGAACTTGGAGTTGTTTGGATAGTGTAACAAGGTTTAAAGCCTACAGGAGGTGATTCAGGTTAGAGCAGAGTGTGGCACTGGATGTGCCAGGCTCACCCTGAGCAGAAGGGGACTAATGAGTGGCTTAGGCTAGATGCCAAGCTCCTGGTGAGCCAGGTGAGGTGGGATCAATCTGCTCATTTTTCCTTCCTGCTTCCAACATTTAGGATATGAGCACTCTGAAATTCCTATTTCCCTTCTTTCCCCACTCCCCCAGCTAACCACACACTTTTTGAACTAAAAATTTCTAATTTTAGTCAAAGAAATACCTCACAGTGAAGGAACTTTTTGTCAGCTTGTAAAAATCCAACCTCTTGAACTTTGAAGTGTGGTTTGTCAGGCAAAAGGATTTGTCTGGATTCTCTTTTCTGTAGGATTTCTAAGGTGGTGTGTCAGAAGGGGGTTTGGAACTAGATCTTTGAGGTCATTTCCAACCCAAATCATTCTATTATTCTATGATATCATCTCATTTAGAGCACATCTTGCTAGAAATAAATGTGAACACTTGTTTTCTATTTTTATGTGAATGTATATTTTTTTTTTTTCCTATTAAATGTAGACCATCCAACCATCTAGGCTGTTCTTGGCTACTGTTAGATGAGACCTGCTAAAGCATGGGATCTCAGGAATGCTGAGGGCTAGGAGAAGCTTTTTGCACTGTTAGACAAAGCAAGGGAATAATCAGAATTCTGTGACTTGCAGCATTATCCTGTAGCTACTTCCAAGATTATTCCGACTCTCCCAAACCTGGTGGAAAAAAACCCTAAGGGACAAGTGGTTTCTTGACTTTCCCTAAAACTTTAGGCTCATTCCGTTCTTCCTCGGAAACCTTAGAAATAGATTAGGACTGGATGCATGTGAATTATTTTTAATTTAACCTATTTCTGGTTGTTCTTTTAACCCTTTCCCTGCAGGGCACAGTCGTTTGCCGAGCGCCTGCGGTTGGGAATCGCGGTGATTCACGGGGAAGCTCAGGATGCTGAGTCTGACATGGTGGATGGGAGGCACTCCCCCCCTACAGCCAAAAATGTTGCTGCTATTCACCCCAGTTTGGAGATTCCCAGTAAGTAAGTTGGTGTGTGAGAGTGTTCACCCATCATTGCCTGGGGGTTTGAGCTGCACTTCTTTTTGATGGGCCCTTCCCAGCTTCTGCAGGGGGAAAGATAATTCATTTTTTTCTTAGTAGAGAGGGAAAAGATTCATTTTTGATGCCCTTTACCCATGGTTTTAGTGCTGGGCTTTGTGAGCTCTGTGTCATTACAAGTAGTCTAGAGAGGTCCCACTTCTTTTTGCCATTTCCTTTTCCTCTTGAGATGTTTCTGGGGCACAGAACTAAAGAGCTGAGGCTGGTGGTGTGTGTAGCTGTATAATGTGACAGTGACCTTGCTGAACCTAGATTTGATTTGTCACATAAACCTAGCCTGGATCTCAGTGGGGTGGTTGCACTGTCTGTGTCTGCACACCACAGTTCTCTGTACTAAAATGAAGAATTAATTGACTTTATTAAGAACTTGGGTGTAAATGATTTTTTTATGTGATATTTATCACATAAATACTTTGACTTAGCTTAAAAAATCATTGATGTATTAAAATCCTGCTGGTTTTTCCCAGTAATGTTGTGATGGTTGAAATAGTTGTTGCTTCACATGTCTCTGTAACAGTGGTGACAAAGCAGATGTCTCCACTCTTGATATAAATGGTATAAACCTTCTCTTTCTTTCTCCTTTCTTTTTTTTACCCTCTTAAAAACAAACTTGCCATTGATCAGTGCTGATTCCCAAGGAGAAGCCACCCATCACAGTAGTTGGAGATGTAGGAGGAAGGATAGCTATCATTGTGGTAAGTATAAATTATATTATAATATAATCATATAAATATAATATTATATAAATTATATTAAACATGTTGAAGTTGCAGAAATCAAGTAGATTTTCTGCTGTATCAGCAGCTAAACTCTGTTCATCTAGTTCCAACCCCCTGCCATGGGCAGGGACACCTCCCACTAGTCAGGTTGCTCAAAGCTCCATCCAACCTGGCCTTGAACACCTCCAGGGATGGAGCATCCAGAACTTCCCTGGGCGACCTGTGCCAGTGTCTCACCACCTCAAAGTGAAGAATTTCTTCCTGATTTCTAACCTAACTCTCCACTTTGAAGCCATCACCCCTCATCCTGTCACTTCAAGCCCTTGTAAAAAGTCCCTCCCCAGCTATCTTGTAGGTCCCATCTCTTGAATGATCTTGAAGGTCTTTTCCAGTCCAAATCATTGTGTGAGTGATTCTCTTTTGACAGGATGACATCATAGATGACGTCGACAGCTTTCTTGCTGCAGCTGAGACCCTCAAGGAGAGGGGGGCTTACAAGATCTTTGTCATGGCCACACATGGCCTGTTGTCTTCAGATGCTCCCAGGCTGATAGAGGAGTCTGCAATCGATGAGGTAAATGTGGATTCCCCATTGCTGAGCAAATGATTTGGGGCTTTTTAAGCAAGATATTTTCTCCTGACTTGATTCTTAGAAGAGTTGAGGTGGGAAGTTCCTGGGTTCAGGCTTTCTTACCATGGCATTGTGTGGTAGAGCATGATCATGGAATCATAGAATGTTTGAGGCTGGAAGGGACCTCTAGAGGTCTTGTCCAACCTCCCTACACCAGCAGGGACATCTCTACCTAGGGCAGGCTGCTCAGAGCCCCATCAAGCCTGACCTTGAAGGACTCCAGGGATGGGGCCTCCACCACCTCTCCGGGCAGCCCATTCCCCTGATCTATCACCCTCAGATTAAAGAACTTTTTTCTAATCTCCAGCCTAAATCTCTCCTTTCCCAGCTTAAAACCATCACTCCTTGTCCTGTCATTACAAACCCTTTTGAACAGACCTTCCCCTGCCTTTACATAGCCCTTCAGGTACTGGAAGGTCGCTCTAAGGTCCCCCCAGAGCCTTCTCTTCTCCAGACTGAACAGCCCCAACTCTCTCAGCCTGTCTTCATATGAGAGATGCTCCATTCCCCTGAGCATTTTGGTCCTCAGACTAGCAAAGGGAAGCTGGGGTGGCAGTGAGGTGATGGGGTGGCAGCATTAGCAGACTTTTCCCCTCTGTGTGGGGAATGTTTTCCTACCTTTTCTGGAGCTCCAGAGGAAGGATGGTACCTTTAGTACCCCTGGATATGAACATTCCCTTTCCTGATGTGGGAAGGACAAAAGATGACAGAGCTCCTTCTCTCTGACCACTCTTTCTTTCTGCAGGTGGTGGTGACAAACACAATTCCCCATGAAATCCAGAAACTCCAGTGCCCTAAAATCAAGACTGTGGACATCAGCATGATCCTCTCGGAGGCCATTCGCAGGATCCACAACGGGGAGTCCATGTCTTACCTCTTCAGAAATATAGGACTGGATGATTAAATTGCTGCTTCTTCTGGAGAAAACCCCCCGGGCCAAACTGGAAGCCACCAGATCACAAGCTGTGAAGCATCATGCTTACCTTAATATTTCTATTGAGCCACTTTTTTTTGTTTTCTCTTGGTTTCAGTCTCAAGGTAGAACAGTTTTGAAGAGTGCTTTTTATTCTGGATTTTTTTTGGGGGGTGTGGGGTGGGTTGGGAATAACCATTTTACAAAACAAACCTGTTCTAGTTGCTTTTAGGTTAGTTGCATCTACATGATGGGGGGGGGGAAAACCCAAAAAAACCCCACAAAACACTTGAGGCAAGAATTTGGCTTCGAAATTAAGCATTCCTGTCCCAAAGCTGCTTGCTGCAAGTGCTTTCAGAGCTACTAAAATGAAGTGACTGTATCATATTTGCATTTTCCAAGCCCCAAAAGGCTGTACTGTGCAGTTTGGTGATTTTTTGTAGGAGTGCTTTTATAGAAAAGCAGATGAAATATGCACCTGTATTTATTTTCTGCAACGAAGAATAAAAAACCTGTTTTGTGTGAGCTTTCTAAAAACCTCCACGTGCTGGTCCCTTGTCTTCTAAAGTGTGTCCCCTTCAAAATGATCTGCAGATATTTATGTTACAGGAAGAAATCCAGAGGTGAATTGATTCTTTTATGTTGATGTGTGTGTTTGTTCACTTTGGGACGTGGTTTAGTGGTTGGGTTGATGGTTGGGCTTGTTCTTGAAGGTCTTTTCCAGCCTTAATGATTCTATATTCATATAGAATATTCATATTCATGTGTTCACAACCAGGATTTGGGCTTCTTGGCAGTGAGGAGAGTGATGTGTGTGTTGCTCAGTGTTGTGGTGACCCACCTGCAGATGAGGAGGAGGAGGAGGAAGGGCTGTTTCTCCCTGATAGGGTCACTTTTCAGCCTGTCTGCTGCTGAGCAGGCTTAAAACACAAAACCTTTCACCAAGCCCTTCACAGGTGCTGTCACAAGGGGTTGTAGGTTGGTTGTAGTTGGGTTGTTACCCCAGCAGGGATCTGGGAATGTTGTAGGAGGGTAGAGATTCCAGATGTTAAATCCCAGTTGGCTCATTGCAGGTAAACTGGTTTTCTCAGAGGTTTCTAGCCTTGGATGAGCTAAAAAATCCAGCCACAGTGTGGAGCTGGACTTGCTCAGGTTTGTATCCCTCACCATCCTTATTTAGGTCCAGGTGGAACACCACTGGCTGCCACCACACCAAGGAACCAGAGACATGAGGTTCCTGACCTGCTGCAGAGAAAACACTTGTGGGATTAATGAGCACTTGGGGTGGTTTGGTCTAATCTCTTCTCCATCAGGATGTCCTACAAATGAGTGGAAAGCTTTTGGCAGGTTCAGAACCAGAAGTGAAAGTTAAGTTTTGTTGACACCATTTTTCTTTGCCTGGTTTGGGTTGGAAGGGACCTCAATGATCATCTAGTTCCAACCTCCTGTCATGGGCAGGGACACCTCCCACCAGACCAGGTTGCTCAAGGCCCCATCCAAGCTGGTTTGGAACATTTCCAGTGATGGAGCATCCACACCTTCCCTGGGGATCCTGTGCCAGTGTCTCCCCACCTTCATGGTGAAGAACTTCCTTACATCTAGTCTAAATCTCCCCTCTTCCAGTTTGAACCCACCCTCTCACTCCAAACCCTTGTAAAAGGTCCCTCCCCAGCTTCCTTTTAGGTTCTACCTCTTGAATGATCTTGAAGGTCTTTTCCAATCTTCCAAGAGCTGTGGAAGGTCCATTTGCTTTTAAGGATAAACCCAGGTTGGTTTTTTTTTCCCCTTCCTTCCTCTTGGTACAACTCTGAGCACAACATTGGTGACTGGAAGACCTAGACAGAGCTGAAAGATCTGCAGAACTTGATCCTGCTGGTACCTCCAGCAAGTGAGGTGGTGGTTTTATTTCAGCAGCTGCACCTTTCTGCTCAGGTCACTGTTCTTCATCCCCTGAGCTTATCTTTTATAATTCTGTTTGATTTTTGCAGCTCTCTCCAGAGAGGTCCTTTCTTCCTATGGACTGACAAAGACTCCACCTGGTTGTACTTTACTGACAGTGAGTTATTAACCACTCGGGTGATGTTAATAGATAGACCAAGCTGCTCCACCAACACTTGGATGTACTTTGGATGTGTTAATGCAGGTCAAATTCCAGCTGGGCAGCCAGGGAGAACTTTGGGTTCCTCTCAGTGGTGTGGAGACCTGCTCCAGGACATGTCAGCAGCTCTCTCAGAGCAGAAACACCTTGACCTGGCTGGGGGACAGGTGGGTTGTTGCCTTCTAGGTGTTTATTAGTGAGACCTTGTTGATCCATGGTTGCTACCACTTGACAGGATCATTCCCAAATACCCAAATCCATGGAATCCAGAGGTTGTTTCCTGCTGCTTGTTTTGTGTTGGAGGAGCAGCTTCATCTCCTCTCTGAGTGTTTCTGCTGGTCAGTCCTTGCTGCTGCCCTGAGGCTCCACCTCAGACCTTCATGTAGCTCCTGTGTTTGAGCAGAGAATCATGGAATTGTTTAGGTTAGAAAAGACCCTTAAGATCATTGAGTCCAACCCTTAACCCAGAGCTGCCAAGTCCACCACTGAACCATGTCCCAAGAATTGCTTTAGCCCAACTTTGCCTCTTTTTGTGCAGTGCAATTATTGCACTGATTAGGAGTTGGGGTCCAGCAGAGGCTCTGAAGATGCTGAGGAGCATCTCTGTGGTGAGGAAAGGCTGAGAGCCCTGGGGCTGCTGAGCTGCAGAAGAGAAGCCTCAGAGGGGATCTGATCAATGCTGATCAAGAGCTAAAGGGTGGGGGCAAGAGGATGAGGGACAGGACAAGGGGCAGCGGGCACCAACTGGAACCCAGGAGGTTCCATCTGACCAGGAGGAGAAAATCCTTTGGTGTGAGGGTGTTGGAGCCTGGCCCAGGCTGCCCAGAGAGGTGGCTTGGGCTGGAGCTGGTGACTTCCTCCAGCTCACTGCAGAAGAAGCAGAAAACCCCAAGGAAATGTGGATCAAGTAGCCACCAAGCCATCAAATCCAGGGGTGCTCACCTGGACCACGTGTCCCTCAGGAGCTGGTGGGACTGGTGGTGGGGGAGCAGCCAAGCTGCCCACCTGAGCACTGAGACCCAACCTTCTGCTGCCACCTTGTTTAATGATAAATGCCCCCGAGCTCCTGACGAGTTACTGATTCCCTGACGGAGGCTGAGGATGAAGCAGGAGGCAGAGGAACCATGGAGACCAACTCCAGCTCTGGCTTCTCCAGCCCCTCACCCCAGTTTGGTGTTGCTGACCTCATTGTCGTGGTGGTTTATTTCTCCTTAAATGTTGCAGTGGGAATATGGGTAAGAACCTTTAATTTTGTTCCCTTTGTGCTTTCTTCTCTTGGTTTGTTTTTTTTTCAGGCTTTTCTGCATGAATATTTTAAAAGCTTCTTATTATTCTCATGTAGTTTGTGCTTTATTTTGTGTGTTTTGCTCTGTTGTGTTGTAGAAACCCCCTTTAGAAATATCACTGCAGCCTGAGAACGTGGTGAAATTAACCCAAGCCTCTCCCCTTGCCCATGGTCTGCTGGGTGTGAGCAGATCTGCCTCTTGTCTATTGAAGGGTGTTGGGACAAACACCCCATGGAGCAGAAGAAACCCTCATCTACCTGTGGTTTCACCCAGGGCTTCTTCAAAGCCATTTATCCTGCCTTGCAGAAGAATTGTAGCCAAAACCAGGCCCCATTAGCCAACCTGTCTGCTCGGGGTGGCAGGAGGATGGGTGCACCCTCCATGCTTCCCCCTCTTGGGGTGCTGCTCATGGCTCCGGGGTCTTGGGGTGCAGCCACCATTTCATGTAATTAAGCTGAAGTTGCAGAGCTCCCATTAATTATCCTGAGTCTCCTGGCTCCGTGTCTGGGAGGTTTCTGGGTGTATTGCCTGGGTTTGAGGGGAGGGTGCTCCATGCTCATCTCTTCTTCTCCCAGTCTTCCTGCAGGGTCAACAGGAACACCATCAGTGGCTATTTTCTTGCTGGCAGAGACATGGCATGGTGGCCAGTAAGTAGAGACCTCTTGGGGCACCCAGGACATCCAACATCACTGTCTATCCCACCAAATTCCCTCTTTCTCCACCACCTGCCCACCCTGTCCTCCACCTCCTTCAGCCATGATGTCCTCAGAGCTTCATGAAGGATGCTGGAACCCACCTGGCTTGTTGGGTTCCCTCGTAGGCTGCTCTGAACTTGGAGAGGGATTGTTGGAGTCAAATGTTTTTTCTCCTCCTGAGGGCTCCAGCAAGACATGGGTGAACCAAGTTTCTTTCTTCCTTCTTATTCTGGTATGATCTTGACAAACTGGCTGTAGGTCCTTCCTGTATCTGCCTCTGGCTGCTTGCTCAAGGCCACCCTGGCAAATGCAGCCAACATTTGGCTCTTCATCCTCCTGGAGACAACAAATTCCATCCAAAACCCACTGGGGATGCCCAGATGAGCTGAACATGTGGGGTTACTGTCTGTGGGGCTCACACCTACTTGTGCTGGAGTCTGTTGAGGGTTCTTCTTGCACGTCCTTCATCACACATGGTGCATCTTCAGCCACACTTTGCTTTTGGAAGCGCTGGGAAGATCTGTGCTGTGCTGCTCCCATTCAGACATTATTTTTGCCTCCTCTGAGCTATCTCCTCAGGGCTGTGCTGCTGGGGAGGCACCAGAGCTGGTCCAGCTGGTGTGAGCACCGTGCCAAGCTGCAGGGAGCTGGTGGCCTGGCACCTACAGCATCTCCTCTGCTCCTCCCCAGATCGGTGCCTCTCTCTTCGCCAGCAGCGAGGGCTCGGGGCTCTTCATCGGGCTGGCTGGGACTGGTGCTGCTGGAGGAATTGCTGTCACTGGCTTCGAGTGGAACGTAAGGGACCTGTGGTGGTGGTGTGAAGGAAATGAGCTTCTCGGGGTGTTGCAGCAGACGGCCCATTTCACAGCAGCTCCACGCAACGGGCTCCAAACGCTTGGGAGGAGCCGTGCGGGGGGTAATTAACACAACCCTGCTAAGTCAGCTCCTCCAGCTCCTGTCTAGCACATGTACAGAGAGTCTGGAGGCAGCTCAGGGCCATGTGGTCAGGGAAAAGGACATTTCAGAGCAGAGCTTCCCAGTTCAGCCCCTGCCCAGGGGCTATTCAACAAACAAGTAGATGTGGTTGCTTCAGGACACGATCAGGGAGATGCTGGACAAAGGTTGGACTTGATGAGCCTAGAGATTCTTCCCAACATAAAAGATTCTGTGATTCTAGGTCACCCAGTCCCCTTGTATCCAAACTCCTTGGGTTCTGCAATAAAAATAGGGTATTTGGCTTGCTTGGTGCTCAAGGAGTTAGTGGGGAAGGTCTGGTCAGGAGCTGAAGGGCTGAGGGGAATGGGCTCCTGCTGCTGGAGGGGTCTCCACCATGAGCCATCTGCCATCTAGAGCCATTTGGGGGTGTAAATGTGCACTTGAGGGTGAGCCAGGGAGTGGTGGGCAGGGTCCAGCACCGTGGTGGACGTTGAGCTGCAGCAGGATCAGTGTTTTCTCTGGCTGTGCCATGTTCTTCCTTCCCAACAGGCAACTTATGCTCTTCTGGCCCTAGCCTGGGTGTTTGTGCCCGTCTACATCTCCTCTGGGGTACGTAGAGCTGCCCTCAGCAGGGCTCTGGCCATGTCCCCACTGTCCTTCTGGGAATACAGGTGTCCCCTTGCCTTCCCTGGGACCATCCCTGGAGGAGGGGGCCTGGACAGGGCAGTGATGCCTCTCTTTCCCCCCCTGGCAGATTGTCACGATGCCCGAGTACCTCCAGCGCAGGTTTGGAGGGGAGAGGATCCGAATGTACCTCTCCAGCCTCTCTCTTCTGCTCTCCATCTTCACCAAAATCTCTGTGAGTAGCTCCTGCTCCACCCTGACAAACCCACGACTGATTTCCAGCAAGCAAAAGGTCATTTGGGGGCTCCAACCTCATGTAGCCAAGTTGGGGGAGAGAAATTGTTGCAGGATGCTCCAGGAGGGAGCAGGACAAGAGGTGGGAATTCATGGATGGATGTTGTCTGAGACATTTTATGCATTCATGGGTAGATCCAGCAGTGATGCTGGTGTCTGGGTGGCCCTGAGGGATGTGTGGCTGCGTGTCAGGATTCCCAACCTCCTGGTGCACTCACCTTGGAGCAGAGGTGGTGGGTGCAACGTGCTCAGAGGCTGGGTTGCAGCGTCTGGGATTTTCTCCCTGCTCAGCAGCGATGCCTTCTGGCATCACCAAGGGACCCAGCAGAGCTGGGACTGGGTTGGGAATGCACCCATTGCTTTAGGGCACATGGGGTTTGTGAGGAGAGGAAGCCTTGCTGCAGCTGAGATGTCCCAGCCTGTCCAGAAAGTACCTAATTTTCAGGGATTTTTCCCCAGGGATGTTTTCCCCCCTCCTTGGCCTCATTCATAGCTCCCTGTGTTGCTCCTGCTGCCTGCTTGGTGACTGTGGGAAGAGTTTATCTGAGGGAAAACAGGTCAGGAGCCAGAACACCAGGCTCAGGGCAAGCAGGAGAGAGCTGGGCACAGCCAGCAGAGAGGCAGAGATCAAGGGGAAGGACCTGGGGAAACCTGCCTGGGGGAGCAACCCTGCACCTCCCCCTGGGATGGAGCAGCTGCATCCGACCTGGGGCTTCCCCAAAGTGCTTTTGTAGGTGACTGGCTGCAAAAAAAGTGCATTTGTGTGTGTGTGGCTGCAGAGCAGGAGAGTGTCTCCCCACGGCGAGGCGCTCAGTGCCTGCTTCAGCCTCGCCAGCTCCCTGCTGGGTGCAGCCATCCCTCCCTACTTCCCCAGCTCCAGCTGGGCTGGATGGAGCCATCACCCCCATCACCCCCTGCCCGGTGTTTCTGCCCCCTCCCTGGCAGCTTCACAGCCCTGGGATGAGCTGGGGGGATGCTCTGGGTGTCCCTCCGAGGGATGCAGAGGGTGGAGCATCCCCCCACCGACGACGTTGCTCATCAGCAAAGGGAGAGGCTGCACACACCTCAGACAGATCCCAGAGCTGCCTGATGTGGTGTCCCCAGCTCCAGGAGACCCCCCTGAGCTGCTCTTTGAGCTTGGGCAAGGCACGATGCTTTGGGTTTCAGAGGCAGGTTGGGGGCAGCACTTAGTGGTCCTGCTTCCATCGTGCTGGTGACTCCATTAGTGCAGCTTCCCCCTGGATTTCCCCCCTGACAACCCCATGTCCTGTTGTGCTAGATCATACAACTGATCTTCTTTAGACCCTTGTGATTTATGGTGCTGAAAATGCTGAGATATTTCTCCTGGTGGCTCCTGGGACACCAGCTCAGTTTGCAAGTTTGGGCAGTGATCAAAGAATGTTTCAGGCTGGAAGGGATCTCTAGAGGTCATCTTGTCTTGATGTTTTGATTAGTGTTGTCCTAATGTCCTCTTGTCACTTACTCCCCTCCCATGTGCTCCTCAGGAGACATCTCCCCCCTGCTCCTCATGGAGACCCAGGAGGAGCTTGAGGGGGATGCAGGATCATGCCTGTGGTGTTGGTCCCTGGGATCTGGTGTTTAAGAGGAAAGGTTGGAAGCTGGGCTGGGATTTCTGGTGGGGTGCTTTGATCTTGCTGGTCTGAGTTTGAAGACAGACATTACTGGTCACCTTTGAGTCTCCTTCCAGACTATCCCAGATCTCCCCTCTTCTGGTGAGATGGGGATGTGCTTGATCCCTTTGATTTCCAGCCTCTCCATGGCTGGAAATGTCCTACGAGGTCATTCGTAGCTTGGGAGACCATGAACCTGCAGATGACCTCTGCAATGGGAACTTCTCCTGGCCCTCCTCAGTGTGTGGAGCCTGGTGGACACTCCCCAGAGCCTCTTCCTCTGCCTTTTCTCAGCCAGTGCTGCAGCTTCTTTGGTCTGCTGGGTTTTTTCTGATCTCTTGAGTCACACAGGATGCAAGAGGAGAGGAATCAGCCTAATAAGGGGATTATCTCGGCATCTGGCTCCATTCATGGCAAATCCCTCCAACAATGGTTGTTTCCAGCAGTGGCTTGGGATGGGGCTGCCTGCAGACATGAAGGGAGTTGCCAAACTGGCCCCGTGTCCTGTCCCTGCTGGTGACCACGGTGGGGAGCGTGGGAGGAGGGTGTGAAACTCAGAGCTGTCTCCTGGCCAGGGTTTGCTCTGGTCCTCACTGGGGGCTGCCTCAAAGCCTGGGACTAACTGGGCTTCTCCTCATTCCTCTCCCTCACCATTTGTGGGTGGACCTCCACTCCACCTTCTCCTGAGCTCAGACATGGTGTCACTGCTGCCCCCTTGGAGCAGGGGGGGTGACAGTCCCTCCTCTCCTGGAATTCACCCTCTGGTCAAGCCCAACCTTCTGCCTTCCTGAAGTCCTGCTGAGAGGTGGTGTCCTCCTTGGCTAGAACCCATGAGGAGCTGCACAAGTGTCCTAGGCTTGGTGAAAAGCCCTTGGAGACTCTTCTGTCTCTTGGGTAACTTGTTCTACCGAGGCTTTGGCTTCAGCACTTGTTAAATCCAGGCTGTCTCCACAGCTTTCATTGGGAAGGCGTCAACGGCGTTGGGCAAGAACGAGTTTCCAAGTGAGGTCACTGGTGGAGGCAGGGATCTCACTGGATTAGGAGCTCTGACTTCAAAGGCTTCTCCTCTCCTTTCACACTTGAAAGGGCTTTTTTTTTTTTTTTATGAATAGGTCATGCCTGGTTTTAATGAGCTTGTTTGTGTATTGGGGATGTCTTATTAAGAGCTCGGTCACATGCACCTTTCTCTTTTCCCACCCCAGCAGAATCAGCAGGAAGGGAGGTGGAGACACCTCTGCTTCCTCATAGCAAAGGCTTAGGCTCATCTGCAGACGACTGCAAAAATGGTCAAGCCTTGAGAAAGGCAGGAGAAGCAGTCATGAAATAGCTTGTCCAGGGTTGAGTCTTCACGGCTGGGCTCTGGGGAAGGGCTGGGGGAGAATTAAGCAGCCATGGAGCAGGCAGGACTTTCTCCCTGGTGCTGAGATGACCCTGGTGGATCCCTCCAAGGCATCCCAGCAGCTCCAGAAGGCACCAAGGATGCTCGACTGGCATGGTGCTCAAAATATTTTGGGTTCCTACCTCAGGTTGCATCAGGAGGAGGTGGCTGAAGGCCCTTGGTTGGGGCTTTTCTGCCTTGTAGCTGAAGCTTGCACTGCATGAATGGCTTAGTTGTCCTCTTGTAGGGCTGCTTGGTGGTCTCAAGCTATGGTTGAAGTGGCATTTTGGTGGAAAGGCATCAGAGGAGCTACCAGCAGAGCTTTTGGCATGGTTGTCTATGGGTTGGTTCCTCTTCAGCAGGACATTCCAGGGCTGAACTGCCTCTTGGTGCTGGCAAGGGCTCCCTCAGAGACATGGCCAAGCCCAAGTGCAGTTGAGGACAGGTAGTACCTCCCTTGGGAATGCCAGGCATGGCTGTGGTGTAGAGGCTGGTCCAGATCATGTAGAACAGTCCCTGAATTAGGATCCTCAAGATCATGGTGTAGATGCTCTTCTGGTCAGCTTGACATCAACATAATGTCTGATGGTGTAGAGTCATCTGCTCAGGAATGGGCTTCCATAGAATCATAGAATGTTTGAGGCTGGAAGGGACCTCTAGAGGTCTTGTCCAACCTCCCTACACACGTAGGGACATCTCTACCTAGGTCAGGCTGCTCCACGTTGTGCTGAAGCTGGCTGTGTGCTCCCCTACTGGGTTTCATGGCTGGTGGAACCCTGCTAGGTGGCTCACACCTTGGTTCTTCCATTGCACCATCCTCCATGTCCCCTCTCCACCACCTGGTGATGGTCCCCAGCTCCTGTGTGGCAAGTGCTGGGAGGAGGAAGGGCAGGGATGGGGTGGAAGGAGATGTGACATGGGAAATAACACCAGCCCTCCACGTTACTAATCCCAAGCAACTGCTCCCACATGACCAGGCAAGACAACCCTGCTGCTGGGGGTGGTGTCTGGGAGGTGTGTGAAGAAAGATGTCAAAGCAGAGGTGATGTCTTGGCTGTGGAAGCCGTCATGGCCCCTGGCAAGGGTGTGGAGACAGCTCCTCTTGCCTCTTCCTGCCCCTTCTGGCCTCCTTTCCTTCTCCAAACAAGGGTTTTGTGAAGATCTCCCAGCTGAGCGCTTGGGGATGGCTCTGGGTGGAGATGTGGTGGTGGTGTGGGCACTGCCTGGGCCTTTCCTCCTGCTTTTGTTGGAGGAGGTGCCCCAGCTCCCTCTGAGTCTCCTCTTTATGTCTCATTCCCACAAGACCATGACCAGACCTCCTCATGTGGGTCCAGCTCATCCAGGAGATGCTGGGGCTGGTGGAGGCAGCGTGTTGGAGTCAATCTGTCCTTCAGTGGCCAAGTAGAAGCCTCAAGCCTCTTCCAGGGGAGCTGCAGAGGTGTTGGATGTGTTGGAGGGTGCACTTGTGCTGGTCCATGCTGGGCTGCAGGACCCCTCGGCACCGAAAGCAACTTGTGCCACTTGCCCACCCCTTGGTTTCCCCATCAGTGCAAACCCAGGAGGACTTTTTTTCCTAGAAATGCTCAGGAAGGGCCATCCCAAGGTCCATGGTGGGGCTGTCCATGTGTGTTCCTCACCTTGGAGTGGCTGCAGCCCCCAGGGAGCAGGACAGAACCTTGCTCTGCCCCACCAGCACCCACCTGAGCACCACTGAATGGGTCCAGCAACGTGTCACGGACCTGCCCCATCCATCTGAGGCCCTGCAGGTGCCAGCAAGCACCTTGAAAAGTCCCTGTACCTGGGAGGAGATCCCCTCCCTGCCCCACTTTTCATGCTTGGTGGCTGGTCTGACAACCTGGACCATGGAGCTGCAGCTGGGGAGGGGGCAGCAGGTCCTTGGCAGCCTCCTCCCCACAGCACTGGTGCCAGGAGGGGGAATCCTGCCAAGCAGAACATGAAATACCAGCTCCAGCCACCCCCATGGGGGCTGTTGGGGTGTGCTGGTGTTCTGGGGGGGGCTTGGGCTGCCTCCAGGGAGCACCCAAGGGTGCTGGTGTTCTGTGGGGGGGATGGTCCCAGGTGTCCCATCACCTGGGCTGTGCAGAAAGCTTGGTGAGATGCCACCTGGAGAGCACATGGAGGGAACAGGAGGTCCTCTGGGCAGCAAGGAGGTAGCTCAGGTTGGGGTCTGGGCCCTCCCAACCATCCCATGCTGGGATTCTGCTCTTAGAGCAGCCCTTGGGTGATGCCACTTGTGTTTCTTCTTCCCCACACAGACAGACCTGTACTCAGGGGCTCTCTTCGTGCAAGTCTGCCTGGGCTGGGACCTTTACCTCTCCACTGTCCTCATGCTGGTGATCACAGGGCTCTACACCATTGCAGGTAGGTTGCTCAGCAGCTGCTGCCCTTGGTCTTTCTTCTTTGCTTGACCCACCACTTACACTCTTGCTTTTATTTTATTAGTAGTAGTATTATTTTTTGCTCCTGGAAGGTCTGTGGGGATTTATCTCATGGGGTTCCTCCTCCCTGCCCTCTCCAGCCAACATCTGAGCATCCTTGTTGAGCATCAGCTTTGTCATTACAGCTTTTCATTGGTGATAACTCCTCCTCCATCACCTAGTTCAATGTCTTCTTGTGTGTGAACCTATTTCTAGCAGGGATTCTTTTGCAGGACTACATCATCTACTGTAGAACCCACAATCTGAGAGCCCTTTACCCGTCTCATATCCCTCCCCCTTTCCCTGCTTGCTGCTCTCCCTCTGCAAAGCTTTGGGGATTTTTTCTTGCCCACATTTCCCCATCATAGGACCATATATTTTTCTTCAGGGTGGTTCTTCTGGAATCCAGAGGTAATGAGGGGTTGGAGGTGGAGCTGGAAATTGTGGGTTCCCGGCTTGCAGCCCCACTCTCAGACCATGGGACCATCCAGCCCTTATTATTTTGGCTGGGACAAAGATGATTAAAGGGCTGGAGCAGCTCTGCTATGAAGACAGGGAGAGAACTGGGCTTGTTCAGCCTGGAGAAGGCTCAGGAGGACCTTCTAGTGACCTTCCAGTACCTGAAAGGAAGGCAGGGGAAGGTCTATTCATGAGGGTTTGAAGCAACAGGATGAGGGTGATGGTTTTAAGCTAGAAAAGGGGAGATTTAGGTTGGATATTAGAAAAAAGTTCTTTAATATGAGAGTGATAGATCACTGGAACAGGTTGCCCAGAGAGGGGGTGGAGGCCCCATCCCTGGAGTCCTTCAAGGTCAGGCTTGCTGGGGCTCTGAGGAACCTGCCCTAGGTAGAGATGTCCCTGCTGGTGTAGGGAGGTTGGACCAGATGACCTCTGGAGGTCCCTTCCAACCCAAACCATCCTATGATTCCCTGCCCTGGTGGTGCTGGTGGAGTAAATCCTCCCTTCCTACCTCATCCCAGCCATCAACCCAGGGAACAGTTGGAGAGTATCCAGAACAGGGGTGGATTTTGCAAGACTTTGGTTTCCAGCAAATCCCATCTCGGGTGTTTTCCTGCCCACGAGGCGTGTTGTGGTGTGAGCTCAGGCAGAGGGTGTCATCCTTGCATCACCCTCACCCTGAGAACATCCATCCCCATCCCAGGCATGGCCCTGAATTCCCAGGCGGTGACTCGGGGACTGGAGTTGAAGCTGGTTCAATTTTTGACCCAATTTTTCGAGGTCCACTATTTTTTTTAATTTATTTATTTCTTTTGTTCATGTGCTGAGTAATTGCTGCCTGGCTGGGTGAGCAGGTCCTGGGTTTGCAACGGGTCTGGAGGGAGAGCTTGGGGTGGAGAGGGAGAGATGCTGCTGGGTGGGTGGCCAAGGGGGACCCCACTGAGCATCAGGTGCTGGGAAAATCAAACTGTAGAGGAGAGACATGGAGCTGGTGGAGCAGGGCCAGGGGACACCACAGCAATGGTGGGAGGGCTGGAACCCCTCTGCTGAGAGGCCAGGCTGGGAGAGTTGGGTTTGGTCAGCCTGGAGAAGAGAAGGCTCCAGGGAGACCTTCTTGGGACCTTTCAGGGGCCTGTCAGAAAGATGGGGACAGACTTTTGAGCAGGGCCTGTTGGGACAGGACAAGGGGGGATGGGTTTAAATTAAAATAAGGGAGATTTAGACTGGAGAGAAGGAAGAAATTTTGGACACTGAGGGTGGTGAGAGCCTGTGCCAGGTTGCCCAGAGAGGTGGCTGATGCCCCATCCCTGGAACCATTGCAGGGGAGGTTGGTAGAGCTCTGAGCAACCTGCTCTAGTTGCAGATGTCCCTGCTCCCTGCAGGGGAGTTAGACTGGGACCTTTAAAGCTCATCTGGTCCGTGATTCTATGATTAATGACCTCAATGGGGTCTGCTTGCTGGAGCACCCAAATATCTGGTGCTGAAACTGGCCAGCATCCCCCCAATGACAAGGGGATGTGATGCTGAAGCCCCTGCAGCTCTTGTCTGCTCCCCCCACCCCATCATCTCTTGACACCAGCCCCATCAAGGACCTTCTCCTCCTTCACCTCCCACTGCAGCCCCACCACCGTGGTGTCAGCAGGACCAGGCTGGTGACAGGAATGTCCCCATGAGCAAGGGCAGCTTTATTAGGACTTGACTCTCGTGCAGGGGGACTGGCTGCTGTCATCTACACTGATGCTCTGCAGACACTCATCATGGTCCTTGGAGCCATCGTGCTGGCAGTGAAAGGTAAGAGCTGGGTCAACGTGGAGCCTCCTTCCATGGAACCTTCTCTGCCCACTGGGGTAGTCTCAGAAATAAATAAAAAGACTCAGTTGGAGTGATTAGGTGGCCAAGATGCCCAGAAGGAGTCACCCAAAGAAAGTCTGTGACCTCCTGTGCTTCCCCTCTGTGCTGCTCCTCTGGGTGAAGGTGCCATGAAGCATCCCCCTGGTCCTCCAGCACTGGTGACCTTCCCATGGTCATCACTGCTCCACGTTTCCCTCTAGTCCATGTGCTCCAAGAAGCATTTGACAGTGAAGCAGCATTTCCAGTTGTTCTCCAGGAAGCTTCCAGTGATGTTGGGGTGGGGTCTTCAGATGGGGACGTGCTTGGCAGAAGGTGGTGCTGGTGGTGGAGCTTGCCCGGGGATGCAGAGCATGGTGCTGTGCCTCCATGGTTCATCACCAGCCTCTCCTCAACACTTGCCCCTGTTGTGTCTCCATTTAGCCTCACCCTTGTGAGGCTGGGACCTTTCATCAGCCTTGTTCTACCACCGGGGCCCTTGGCCCTGAGGAGGAGGAGATAAAAAGTCAGGTCCCAGCTTCAAAGGCAGGTGTTTAACTACAGAGGACACTTTCCAGAGGCACTCCTGAGATGTTTTCCACCATCTCCTGGAGGAGTCTGCTTAGGAGGGAGGAAAGGCTTTGACCCAAGGCCATGCAGGAGCTCTGTGTGGAGGTGGGAGCAGCTCCAGACCTGCAGCCAGCCCCTGCTCCCCTGGGCAAGAGCAGATCTTGCTCCCGGGCAAGACCTGCAACGCAACAAGATATATTTACAAAACCCAAATGAAAGGAGAGATGCTTCCTGGAGAAGTGACAATAATACTCATTAGCCCAGCAAGAGCAAGGAGGTGCCCCAGGCAGAGGAGAACGTTGCCTGTCCAAGCAGATCTGAGTGGTGGCCACAGCTGAGATGAGCTGCTTGGACGTTGCTGGTGGTTGTCTGAAGGAGCAGGTGGCCATGGGGCTTGGGTCTGGTGAGCTTGGCTGGGTGCAGCAAGGCAGGAGAGTGGGAGGCTTGGAAAAGCCCCTCTGGCCACTGCAGAGCCCAGCTTGGTTTAGCTCTGCCAACCTGCACATCTGGGATGGGTTGTGAGGGAGGTCAGGGAGCTGCTGGTCACACAGGTTTTTAACTCAGGTCTTGGGAGAACCTCAGGACCTGGAGGCTGGATGAAGCTCAGCTAATAAAGGGTAGTGTCCATGCTTCGCCTTGTTTGTGTCTTCAGGTGGTGGTGGCTGCAGCAGTGATGCCAACACCCATCATCTTCTAAGCTGTGACTGCTCTGGGTCCACCCTGCCCAGGCCATTGTCTCCTTTGCTGCTGAAGGACCAAACCCACACGTTGCTTGGCCCTGAGGTTGCATCTCCCGATGGAGAAGCAGGAGGGTTGTGCAAACCCCCTCTGGGGTGATGCTGGGCAGAGCAACCTTGAGTTGGGCCAACAAGCAGACTGAGGGGGTTGTAGACAAATATCTTGGTTTCATGAGACCTTGGTGGCTATTTCAGAGGAGGGTGATGTTGGTGATGACCCTACCTGGCTCCAGCATGACAGATAAGAGAGACCATGACATCTACACCCCACCGTGGGGCTCAGCTCCTGTGCCCTTGGGGTTTTGACCTATCTGGGCAGGTGTAGATGTCATGACTTGCTGGAGAATACCTTTGGGAAGGGAGCAGGTCCACACCCTCAGGCTTTCAGAGCTCACCTTCTGCCTCTGGAGAGCCTTTGTTGGTGCCCAACACCCACGTCAAGCTTGGGAGCAACCAGTGCCTGGATAAAGTCAGTGCTGGAGCAGGGCCAGGGCTGCTTGCACAAGAGCTGGAGGAGTTTAGAAGTGCTGGATGCCCATGAGATACAAGGAGATGGGTTCCAAAGTGGGGGTCATGGTGGATGATGTCCCTTTGCAAACTCCTCCAAAGCCTCAGGTGAGGGGGATGATCTGGGATGGGGACAGGGTTGTCCTTGGGCAGGAGGGGACAAGGGAGCAGGATGGGGCTTAGAAATTGGGATGTGCTCAAGCTGGCACTTGGTGGTGACCCCAGTGTCCAGCAGCTGATGCCTGAGGGGTTTGCTCTTGGTCTAAGGACAGCAGTGGTCATGGGCATGGTCCTGTTCCTACCCCCATGTTGGAGGGGACCAAGCTGAGGGTCTGGATGAGGTCACAAGGGATGGAGGATGCTACAACTGGACCAGATGGGGGAAAACCCACCAAGAGATGCTCAGGGGGCTTGCTTTGAGTGAGACCCATGGAGGCTCCAGATCCTCCTCTCTTCTCCAGAGCACCAGCAGCTGCTGTGGGTCTGGGGGGTGCCAACACCCCTCCCTGCTTATCTCCTCCATGGCTGCTGTGTGGGTGGCCATGGCACATGGTGGGGAGCAAGGAGGGTTCCTCCCATCCCTCCTCCTCCAAAAGTGATGCCTCTGGCTCCAAAATTCTCCTGTTGGAGGTATCAGGGGAGTGCTCAGCCCATGTCCTCCAGGAGCAGGGAGGTGGTGGGGGGACCAAGGGGTGGTTGGCAGCTGCTGCCAGGGGCTGTGGTGCAGGTGGGAGGGGCACCAAGGCAGCTGCCAAGGGCTCAGAGCCTCTCTTGCTAGGGCTTGCTCATGGCACGTTCTCCTCAGCAGGGCTCAGGCTAAGACCCAGACCTTGGATCCCATTTCCTAGGAAAAATATAGTGAAAAAGGGTTGATTTTGGGGTTTTTTTCACTGGTTACTGGAAGTTTGGGGGTGGGGGGTGCTGGGGAAGTGTTCAGAGGGGTAGGAAACGTTTGGCTGGACACTTGTGCCAAGGCACCTCGAGCTGTAGAACATCAAGTCAACTACCTAATCTTGCATTGGAATAGTCCTAGGAGAGTTTCCCCTGCTCTGGGACTGGAGAGCTTTTAATGAGCACGTTGCTTTTACAGTACGAGGTCAAAAGAGGTGGGTCCTTGGAGGAGCCTTTGTCCCAGGACACGGGTCACCCTCCGAAGGGAAGGTGGCCCCTAGTGGGACCTGCTGTGCAAAATGTCATTAGAAGAGTCTCTTAAATAACTAGAAGAAAACACGATGAGGAACGAGGTCTCCCTCTCTGGGCAGATCTCCTGAGCTAATGAGTTGGCCAACGCTTTGCCAGCTTGACCTCAGAGGCCACCATTGGGTTGTGCTTGACTCTGACCAACCTCTTCCAACGCTGCTTTTCCAGCTTTTAATGAGATTGGAGGTTACCCCAACCTGGAAGAGGCCTATTTCCAAGCCGTGCCCTCCAAGGTGGTTCCCAACACTACCTGCCACCTGCCCAGAGCTGATGCCATGCACCTCTTCCGAGACCCAGTCTCTGGAGATCTGCCCTGGACCGGGATGACTTTTGGGCTGTCTATCATGGCCACGTGGTACTGGTGCACCGACCAGGTAAATGTAAACAAGAGTTTTGGGTTTTCCAGTCAAGGTCAGGCTTGATGGGGCTCTGAGCAGCCTGACCTAGGTGGAGATGTCCCTACTGGTGTAGGGAGGTTGGACAAGGTGACCTCGAGAGGTCCCTTCCAGCCTCAAACATTCTATGATTCTATGATTCCCCTGCCCCACGTAACACGGCGTTGCCTGAGGTCCAGGCACCCTCTACCACCAACTCTTGCCCTGGAAGTCCACCCCCATCAGTGCCTAGTGGTCCTTCTGGCTGGTGGTCTCGGGGGGCTTCTTTTTGGAGTCACTGGAAGCACCTTGGGCTCCCGCAACCCTGTTCTTGAGGTGCTTGGACTGGGACAGTTTGGAGAGCGGGATGCCAAGGGGTGTCCTCATCTCCTCGGTCGTCTTCTGGCTTTCTGGCAGGGAGGTCAAGCGCTTGGTTGCTCCTCTGGGGTTGCTTGGTGGGAGGTGGGTGGGCTGGGTGGGCTTGTTGGGGCTGAAGGCTTTGCTCTGCCAGTATGGCTGGCTGCCTGCAATGGTCTTTTTGGGCTCGGCTCCATCCCCTCTGCATTTGGTGGCCCCGGGGGGTTTCTCGTGCGTTGGGGAGCAGGAGACCTCCTTGGCTTGCTCTCTGCCCACGGGGTTCCTGGGTCGGTAGCGGTAGATGTGAGTCCCCTGGGTAATGGAGAGCAGAGAAAGAGAGAGATGAGTTATTTGAATTGTGAGGACATTCATCCCCTGCATGGAGCCCCCTCCGTGTATCTGTGCTGTGGACTCGGTCCTCATGGACAAATCCCTCTGGCACTTGATGTGCTCCTTTGCCCACATTCTTCTGGGATGGGTGGAAGCTCAAAACTGCCTCAAGTCTTAACCATGGCTGTTCCTCTGGCAACACTCCATCCTGCACATCACCACATCTCAGCAGCCACTCCCCAAGCAGCTCCAGCAACCCAGAGACTGTCCCGAGCCAAGTCGCTGCTGCCTGGAGATCCAGGACCAAGGATGCCAGCAGCATCTCAGCACCTTCTCACCAGCAGCAGCATCTCAGCACCTTCTCACCACCAGCAGCATCTCAACACCTTCTCACCACCAGCAGCATCTCAACACCTTCTCTCCACCAGCAGCATCTCAACACCTTCTCACCAGCAGCAGCATCTCAACACCTTCTCTCCACCATCTTAATCATCTAAGCACTCATTTCAGGCTCAAAGAGTATTCACTCAACCAGACCCAACCTGTGGGATTAGGTGGCCACCAAGATCAGATGAAAGGCTGGAGGGTTGGGAGAGGAGGTGGGAGCAGTGATCTGCCCCACCACTGCGGGGGTGGCTCTGATTAGCTGGCTGGAGAGACACATTTGGATCAGGTCTGAGCCCCATTAATCTTAAATTGGACTGGGTAAGGCCTTAACTCATGGCTGTGGTCACCAGATCTTTATCTCCCTCTTTGGGCGTGCCCGGGCCACAATCTGGAGGTGTGATGATTGCAGCCCGTGCAGACGTACCCAGCTGAGATGGTATCTGGTGAGTGCAGGTGCTGGTGGCAGGACAAGCTGGGGCTGGGAGGCTGCAGAGCTGGGCTGCACCAACCTGACCCCCACCACATCTCCACCATGCTGCTGACATCATCTTGGTGTCCCAACATCTCCACAGCCCCTCTGGTCCTTGAGCAGCCACCTTGGACCAGGAGGGCTGCTTTGAAGTGGTTTAGTTGAGGTCCTGCTAGATTGGTTGGACTAGATTGCTTAAAATCAGCACTAAGGGCTGAGGTGTCTTCAGGTGGGAAGGATTGAGGGTGATTTAGCTCCTCTCCCTTCGAGGTCATCAGGTGCTTCATGTGGTGCACATGGTGCCTGAGCTTGGGTGGTGGCTCCTGACATGCTCTGGCTCTTGGGTAGAAGTTAAACTGTGGCTTCCCTGAGCTTCTGAGGACTTCTCTGCAAGCTCTGGAGAGAGTCTGAGCTCTTCTAAAGCCAACATTTGCTGCAGATGTTGCCTATTTAAGGGAGATTGCCTCAAAGCCCAAGGGTTGGCCATGTTGTGGTTGGCCAGAGCTTTGAGGTGAGATGGTTTGAGCAGTGTGGGTGGTGGAACTGTGGTAGGAGGAGGCTGGGCTTGGTGTCCACCTCGTTGTGGGCACTCTTTGGGTAGGAGGCTGAATAGAAGGGACAAGAGGGGAGAGAAGGGTGGTGGGGAGTGGTTGGTACTGGCAGAAGGACACACTGCTGTGGCTGACTGGGCTTTTGTGGTGCCCTGGCATGACACCAACCCGTTGCTGGTCTGGAGACACACCCAGCCCATGGGTTGGGTGAACATCTCTGGTGTGTTTGGGCCTAATGAATGGCTCCAGAGTCTGGAGATGCTTGGGAAGGAGGAGGCTGATGTGGAAGAGGGAATGTTGGTGGCATCTCAGGCCCCTGCCTGGTTCTCCTGCAGGTCATTGTCCAGCGGTCGCTCTCTGCCAAGAGCCTGAGTCACGCCAAGGCTGGCTCCATCCTGGCCAGCTACCTGAAGATGCTGCCCTTGTTCATCATCATCATGCCAGGGATGATCAGCAGGGTCCTGTACCCAGGTAAGGACCTCGCCACGTGGGCACGGAGCTGGTGGGGTGGGGGTTTTGTCTGTCATTAAGTGATGAATGGAAGGGGGCTTGTCTGGAAACCTCTTCTCTACATAGATCTGAGTGGTCTTCAGTGGGGAGAGGGACAGGAGGGGACCTGAGTGTCCCCAGCAAGGGGCTGGCCTGGGTGCTGTGTTCTCCACGTGATGGAGAACATGATGCGAGCCTCCACCTGTGTTTTGGGCCGTGGGCCAGCACTGGTGGAACGTGGACCCGGGGTGAAAACGTCTGGTGGGGGTTGATGGTGATTCCTGTTGGCTTCTGGAGAGTTAAGGGTTGGTTTGGAGAGAAGCACACGTGGGAGAAGCTGCTCTCTGCACCTCTCCACCAGCTGAGCTCTGCCTTTCCTAACCCTGCTGCTGAGTTAATTATCTGCCTCTCATCAAAGGGCCAGAACAAGTTGTTGCAGGAACACCAAGGGACCTGGGTGCCCTGAGCAAGGTGGCAACCAGGACCTGGGCCACAGAGCATCAAAAGGGCTTGGTGCTCCTCACCCTGGGAGGCTCCACGGGGATGTTTGATGTGCAAGGATTAAAACCCTCCTCTGAGCTCTGTGTCACTGGCTGGGAAGGGAGAAGCAAGTGGACTGTGGGCTAATAAATTTAATTCCCTCTAAGTACAGATTAGATGCTCATCTCGGGTAACCTCAGGTGGCTCCAGCTGCTGGTTTAGCCTCTGGGAGGGCTCGAATGCCCCAAAAAAACATCAGGGGTGGGTGGGGAACCTTGAGAAACCCAAAACGTTTGGTGGTGGTGCAAGAGGCTGGGGTGGAAACAAAGGGCTTGACCCTTGGGTGGATGGGGTGATGCTCCCTGAAGTGGAGGAGATGCTGGCGTGCTTGGTCTGGCGTCACTTGGTGGATCAGCCATGAAGCTGCTGACTGCAGCTCTTGGTTGCCCTCCCTGTTTCTCCACTGTCTTCTTCTGCTGCCTAATTATGTGTCCGGGTGCTTTTACTGGGATGCTAATCACCTTTGCAAGGAGCTGAGGAGGACACGCCTGCACGCACAGTCTGGCCCTGGCTGGGCATGATGCCACCACTGATGGGCTGTGGGATGGAGCCCAGAAGCTCCGGGCACAGCCATGGCTGTGCCCGGAGCTTCTGGGCTCCATCCCCCAGCCTGATGTTGTGGAATAATCTTCTAATTCCCCCCCAAACCTCACAAGAGCTGTGGCATGGCCACCACCTCCCCAACCAAGACCTCCTCTTGGGTGACTTCTACCCTGATCTCAGCATCTAGGAGGTGACACCCAAGCTACGGGTGACACCACGCCTGGGTTGAGCCACCTCTAGGTTTGGTGTAGGGTGGAGAAAGGTTGGGAGGGTTGTAATAAGAAGTCCTACCTGCGTGGCACTGCTGGGGTAGGAGCTGTTGCCATCCAGGATGGTGCGGGGCAGCACGCACCGAATCTCCACCGCGCTGCTCCTCCTCTTGGTCACGTCCTCCAGGCGGACGTGCTTGAGGGACGGGAGGCTCCCCAGGGGGCTGATGAAGGAGCCGCGGGTGATGTGGGGGTCGCTGAGCTTCCTCTGCATGGGGAGGATGTCCCCGTTGTGGGTGACGTCCGAGTTGGTTCTCCGGAGGGGTCCGTAGCGGTCCCTCACCTCGAAGTACTCGTCGGAGATGGAGGAGGCGTTGGAGCGGCGGTAGCTGTGGTCAGCAGAGCTGCTGGAGTAGCTCTCCTGGTCGCTCAGAGTGATGTACTCCTCTTCCTCCTCCTCCTCCTCTTCTCCCAGCCCGTTGTGGGCACAAGGAGGCCCTTTATCCTCTTGTGGCCGTGGTACGGGCCGGTCTGGTTGGAGGTGGCGGGTGTCCATTGAAGCTCCGTTGGGGTTCTCCTCTGGTTCTTGCTTTGTACCCATGTGGTTGGCTGGGAGTGGTTGCGTGTCACCATCTGGGGCAGTGCTGCTCTCACAGGGTGTAAGGACTTTGGTCACAAGGACGCCAACGGGGATGGTCCTTGGTTTTGGAGCTGGGGACTTGATGTCCTCCAGCGTCTCCTCAGGTGGCTTCAAGCAGTGGCCCAGTGGTGAAGCAGCAAACATTCCTGCTTGCTTCGTTGTCCAGCTGGAACCATCAATGGGGCTGGTAGCTGGGGCTGCAGGAGCTTCCATGGGGGTGTGTGGGATCTGCCTTTGGCAGGGAGGCACCAGAGGCAGCTCTTGGTCGGAGGGTTTCTTGATCTCCATCTCCCTGTTCTTCAGCATCTGCCGGTGCTGGGCGCTGGCCTGGGAGACATCACAGACCTTGATGCGGTTCACCTGCGAGAGCTTCAAGTTCTTTATCTTGGGGTCAATGATGTTGATGTAGCCCAAGACTTCGCTGCCGGGCTCGGGGTCGGGCTCGACCCAGGTGGGCAGGTAGTCAAACATGTTGGCCTTCTCCAGGTTCAGGAGCCCAGGGTGGATGAGCAAGGAGAGATCTGCCCCGTCGCCGTGCCTGTCGCCCGCCTGGCCCTCGGGCAGGACCTTGCCTTTGTTGTCTGCCTTCTGGTTCTTCTCGTGGTTCTCAGATGAGGTCTTGCTGATCTGGTCGGCGCTCTTGGCCTTCACCAGGGCGTACTTGGGGTTTATCAACTTCTTCACCACGGCGTTGGCCGGGGTCACGGGCACCACGGAGGGCAGCGTTACGGGCTCGGGCTCGGGCTCTTCACCCATGGAGATGTTCTTGAGGCTCACCCCTTTGGACATGAGGTAGAGCTCCTGGAACTGCTTGTCAAACGCCTCCACCACCTGGCCCGAGAGGACCGTGATGACGTTTCGGTCCGTCCTCGCCGCAGACCAGGTGAAGCTGGAAGAGAAACACGTTGGAGACTCTCTGGCTGGTAAATAACACACCTCAGCCCAGCCCTGGCTTTCCCCGGGGGATTGATGGGACTAGCAGGGACTTGATCTCCCTGTAAACATTAATAATCATGAGATGGAAGAAGCAGCTCTCGTCTCAAGTTAGGATGAAGGGCTGGAGCCTTGAGCATGCTAGAATTTGAGGTAAAAGTCAAAACCTGACCTATAGCAAATATCTTTTAGTTTAATGTTGGGTTTTTTCCTTTCTCAGGTGGGGTGAGTTAAGAAAAGCGACTCAAAAAAGGGTGTGGGTTTTGTTGTGGTCAGAAGGTAGGAGATGTTTCAGTTCCATGCTTATGAAACTTGTTTTTAGAGCTGAAGAGCTTTCTGAGACTTCTCTGGTCCTACCAAAGGAAGTTTAGATTTGGGCAAATTGGAAAATCCTTTGGAAAGGTTAAACTGGAAAAGCCAAGGTCAGAGTGGGAGCTGGAACTGGCTGTGGTTTGGTGCTTTTGTCCTTCCTTGTGCTCACTGCATCCATTGGCACTTGGTGTGTCCCACCACCTCCAAGAAGGAGAGGTGTCCTAGACCTGGTGGTGGAGATCCCTTGGGTCCCACGCCAAATCTCAGGCTGGCCTTGCAAAATAATCTGGTTTAGGAGGAAGGGAGCAAGTCTGGGACAGGGTTCTGAGCTGAGCAAGGAGCAGAACTTGGACCACGTGGGTCTGTGTTGACCCATTGATTAAGGTCTCCATGGGGTGGCCAAGAGGAGATGCTGGTGATTACCTGTAGGATCCACACATGGCCCGGTCCCCGTCCACAAACATGAACTTCTGGGCCAAAGCCCCTTTGAACTTGGTGGCCGAGCGGGTGAAAAACTCTGTCCCCCCCGTGCTCCGGACCCGCAGGTTCTGCAAAGCAAAGGCAGAGATGTGAGCAGAGCAAAGGGCTGGTCTTCAGAGCATCATAGAGTTGTCAGGGTTGGAAGGGACCTCAAAGATCATCTCGTTCCAACCCCCCTGCCATGGGCAGGGACACCTCCCACTAGAGCAGGTTGCTCCAGCCTGGCCTTCCAAATGTCCAGGGATGGGGCTTCCAGCACCTCTCTGGGCAACCTGTGCCAGTGTCTCCCCACCCTCCTGGGGAAGAACTTCTTCCTAACGTCTCATCTCAATCTCCCCACCTCTAGTTTTGATCATTCCCCCCTCCATAGATGCTCCACGCTCTTGAGGAGTGGGAAACACTCTTGATGGCCACCTCAGAGGAGACCACAGCAATGGGGTGATACAATAACTTGCCCAAGGTCCCTCAGCAAACCATGGGCTTGTCTTCATGAATCTCCCTCTTTGTCCATGTGCTGGGCAGTGTTTTCTACCTCTTGAACCTGGTACTACCTGTGTCTGTGGGCGAGCAGCATGTGATAGAGCTGCCAAATGCTTCTCCTCTCCTGCAATCTATGCAAATGCCACCATGGGAAAGGTGGTTCTCCACCTCCTCCCCAGTGGGAGATGGGTGAGGGGTTTTAAGGGGCGGTGGTGACCCCAGGACAGCACAATGGAACACGAGAACACGATGGGCTTGTCCTCCACCAGGCTCTTCCCTTGATGTGCTCCTAAATCTGAGCTTCTAGCCTTATTTTTTAGGGGTAGGTGAGGAAAACAAGAGAGTGAGGCAACATCTTTTTACCTCCGGGAGATGAAACCTGGGGCCGTGGCTGGGGAGTGGGGTATCCACCCCCCGGGAAGCCTGGGCACAGAGGGTTTTATCTTCAGAGATAAGGAGAAAATGTTTTTTTTTTATCTTCAGTCTGGCTCCTGACTCTGTGCGGCTCCGTGGAGGGCACCAGCCCAGTTCTGCAGCTGAGCAGATAACATCTTCCACTGCAAATGGTCTCTCTTGGGTGGGGAGGAAAATATTTTCCTTTGAAAGCACCTGCATTCCTCCTGCTCCTGTAGGATGCTGGTGATGCCATTGCTGAAGACACCGTGTCATCACCAGGTCATGCCCTCCACGCTTGGTTTCTCTGGGGGGTTGTTTTTTTGCTGTTTCTCTTTTTTGTTGTTAAAAAGTATTTGTCTTCCCCACATCCAGCCTTCCTCAGCTGGTCCCCTGGGGTCTCCTCTCTCCCTGTAGACCACGACCTGGTGCAGCCCTAAGCCTGAACTTGGGCACTTCTTGTCCCCATGCCTGGCAGGGGGGATGTTGATTCGATGATGGCTTTGGTGTGATGCAAGAGCAAAGGATTTCTGGGGTTCCAGGGAAGTTTTACTCACTGATAAGAGAGTTTTTTGGTGCATTTGATTCTAGTTTTCTAGCGTTCACCTTTTTGCCTGGTGGGAAGTGGGTGCTGAGCACCCCAGTGTCCACCAACGTACAGCACTGGGAGTGCTGGGGCTGGCAAGCAGGTTGGGGTGGTAGCTCCCATCCTTGTGTTGTCCCTAAATGTAGGGCTGTGGAGAGAGTGCCTGGGGCACACATTGAGTACCCAGCTCACTGGGTACCGCTCAAACCCGACCTCTCTGCCCATCACCAGCTTGGGCCCCAACCCTTGGCACAGAGCAACCAGGGGCTCTTCTCAAGTAACACCCAAGAGAAGCAAAGCTCCCCAGGAGCAAAGGTGCCAGGTTGCCTTTCCCTTCCTCCTCGCCCCTGGCGTATCGCCTCGTTAAGTAAGATCTGTTTATTTAATCTCTCCCATAACGAGGAGCGAGCGCCCAGCGCCCTGGATGGTTGCCCAGCCCTGGGCTGGGGTGAATCACTCCCCAAGCACTCACCCTTGCCCAACGAAGCACCCGCCTCGCCCAAGCCCTAGCTAATTGTGAAGGCCCCAAGATAACGACCTTCCCTTCGTTAGCAACTCCTGGCTGACGAGGCAGCTGCCCAGACGCTGCCCTAGTTTCCTCCCGGCCCGTGCCAGCGAGTTGGGGCTGCAAGAGGTGACAAATCCCCGACTTCCAGACTTTTGCCCAGCTCTGCAGATGTTCTCCTGCTTTTCCAGTCTTGCCACCCAGCTGCTCTATGAGTGGTGAGCGTCAGCTCTGGCTTTTCTGGTCCTGGAGCAGCAGGAGTCTGCAGGATCTCAGACTCTCCGGGGAGGTTAAGCTCAGCTGAGCCTGGCTTAACTGTGAGCAGCAATTAAGCTTGGTGGCTGGGGAAGGTGGTGAGGCTTGGCCGGCTGCTGGGGGTGGGGATCTCTGAGCCCCCATCATGTCTTGGCTCCATGTCAGGGTGTCGTGGCTCCTCCATGTTCCTGCTCAGCCCTCTCCGTAAGCAGATCTGGGGAGCTTGCCCGGGCATGGACCTCCCCGCTGGGCATTTGGCAGCCAGAGATGGTGGCCGGGTGACGTCAGGAGCAGAAACAGCCCTTTTCTGCCAAGCAACAGGCAAGGCCAGAGCAGCTGGTGGGGGAGGTGGAGCTGGGAGAGGGGGGGGTCTGCAAGCCCCAAGTGTTGGCATCTCATGCCAGCAATGGGAGCGTTGAGCCTGCAACTCTCCTGTGGTCCCCCCCACCTCTGCTGCTCCTGAGGCTGATGTAACCCCTGCCTTCTTCTGCCCTAGGTAGAGATGTCCCTACTTGTGTAGGGAGGTTGGGCAAGATGACCTCTAGAGGTCCCTTCCAGCCTCAAACATTCTATGATTTTTCTCTGCCCCTTCATCTTCCTCCCCTGTGCTGGGTGTTTTTCTCTGCACACACAGGGATGTGTCAGGTTTGGGGTGCTTGGAGATGGGGAGCAAACGCCTGTGCTGCCAGGGACCCCTCATGATGCTTTATCTTCATAGAATGGCTTGGCTTGGAAGGGACCTCAAAGATCAAGTGTGGTCAGCACTGGAACAGGTTGCCCAGGGAGGTGGTGGAGTCACCATCCCTGGAGGGGTTCAACAAATGAGTAGATGTGGTGCTTAGAGACATGGTCTGGGGGTCAGGGATATGATGGCCAAAGGTTGGACTTGATGATCCTAGAGGTATTTTCCAACCTAAATGATTCTATGATCTGGGACCCCGCCCACTAGACCAGGTTGCTCCAAGCCCCACCCAGCCTGGCCTTGAACCCCTCCAGGGATGGAGCATCCACAACCCCCCTGGGCACCCTGGGCCAGGGTCTCACCATCATTTCAGACAGAATTCAGCCACCAGCACCTCCCTGGCCAGGTGAACATGGTGTGTGTGTGAAGGTGGCTCCCAGGGATGTGCTGCCTGGTGAGGGCATCCTTGGCACCTCCTGGGGCCTCGGGCAGTGTGGGTGCCTCCCTGCTCTGCTCCTGGCACCGTGCTGGGGTGGAGGCTCCAGAAAAGGGGAAAATCAAGTTTTTTAATTCCAGCCTCTGAGTTGAAGGAGAGCCTGAAAGCAAAAGAACCAGCTGGTGGTTGCTCCTGCCCCTGGGGCAGCAACAGACGTGGGGCTGGTGGCAGCATGGATCCAGCCCTGCAGAGCATCTGTCTCTAGTGCCTTCCTCCTGGCAGGCTTCTTCCCCAGGAGGAGATGAGGTTTTTACAGCACCCAGCTTGAATTGTGTCCAACATTGTGGAGCCACAGCTCCTTGAACACCCCTCTGCCCCAAAGCCACCTCTGCTGGCTACCAGCAGCTCCTCAGCCTTTCTGTATGTTCATGGATGGAATTCCATGTCCCTATCTCCATGTGTTCCTCTCCACCCTTCTGCTGCTGGATTTGGGCATCACCTTCAGCTTGGGCTCAACCCATCTAGCATTGCCCAAAGTTTGGGGGCTGTGACCTCACCAAAAGTTCTGATGATCTCCCTGAGGTTACCCAGCCCCAGACCTTTTGGACCATCCTACCTTCAAGTGTCCAGCGTGCATCTGGGCTCGCTCACACATCTGGAGAAAGTGCTTCACGTTGGTCTCATCCAAGATGATGTAGACTCCCACTTTCCTCTTGAAGCCCGCGTCCAGGAGGTCCTTGAAGATGTCTACGTCGGTGAACATGTCCATGACCACTGCAATGACCTGGGCAGGGGAGAAGACAGATGAGTTTGGGTGGCACGGGTGAGTGATGATGCCAAGATAGGGACAGTGCTTGTTTGGTGAGAGCCAAAGCTACAGGATCCCTCTCTAGGAGGTTGGGATTTGGTGTGGGGGAGCCCAGGCTCCCCTCCCAGCTCTGGTCAGCCTGAGGGTGGAAAGTGGGAGTCCTTAGTCTTATTCCTCTGCTGTCACCATGGGAGGTTTGGTCTCTGCTGGTGCAATATAGAATCCCAGACTGGTTTGGGTGGGAAGGGACCTTTAAAGTTCATCTGGTCCAACCCCCCTGCACTGAGCAGGGACATCTGCAACTAGAGCAGGTTGCTCAGAGCTCTACCAACCTCCCCTGCCATGGTTCCAGGGATGGGGCATCAACCACCTCTCTGGGCAACCTGGGCCAGGCTCTCACCCCCCTCAGCATCAACAATTTCTTCCTTCTCTCTAGTCTAGAGAATTGATTTCTGAGGGGGAATCTAACTTGCTTTGCTTTAACTCCAAATATTTCAGGGTCCTGTTTCTGTCTGAGAATTGTGGTGTCCCATGGCCCCACCATGGGGAGCACCAGAAGGGAAACCTGTGATGCAATGATCTGTCTGTCTGTCCAAGAGTATGTTGCATGGGGTGTTTGGTCTCTGTGGTTGCTTATATTGGGAGAAATGGTATAAAAATAGCTAAAAGTGACTCTAAGCTCGGTAGAAAGTATCTGGATATTCCCCTGAGGTGTGTTCAGGAGCTGAAATGACTTTTAATCCCTTCTGACAAACAGGGCTTGGTGTGAGATGAGGAGGTTGCTTAAAAGCATCCAGGAGTTTGCAGCTCCCAGTGCCTGTGACCAGCTGCTCTTCACCCATCACCTAGAGAGGTTGTGGATGCTCCATCCCTGGAGGTGTTCAAGGCCAGGTTGGATGGGGCTTGGAGCAACCTGGTCTGGTGGGAGGTGTCCCTGCCATGGCAGGGGGGTTGGAACTGGATGATCTTGAAGGTCCCTTCCAACCCATTCTATGGTTCTGTGACACGATGGTGAGCAGCAGTGGTTGACATGAGACATATGCAGGCAACCAGGTGGAAGGTACCCTGGGTGAGGGGGAGATGGGTGCTCTTGGCACTTCACCCTTCCAGGAGAGCTCCATTGGCTGTGATATGTGCCCAAGCCATGGAGGACACCTGCATGGGGGTGTGCACCCCTTGGGGTGACAGAGGGAGACCCCAGGGAAGGAAGGGATTGAGATGATGCCAGGTGCTTGCACACTCAACCACGTCCAGTCCAGGGCTCCCAAAGCACCCAGCTGCCTTTTAATTAGCTTTGTGCCACTGAGCTTTAATTAGGAGGCTCCTGCATTGTGACACTGCTGGCTCTTCCCTTCCTTTTCTGCAGGCAATGGGGTGGGGAGCCCCAGCCCCCACCATCACCAGTCTGCCCCAACCCTGGTCACCTTTTGGGAGGTACCAGGAGTCTGAGCAAGGTGAACTTCATGCTCTGCCCCTTGCTTTTGACTGAACTCCCATTTATCCTCCCCCAGCAGCCTCCCAACAGGTTTGGCCAGGAAAGGATCAATCCTCACTCCCTCCTGGGTGTTTCTCACGTCCTCCTTGTCTCGGTGGGGAAACTGAGGCAGAAAACCTGGTGCTTGGGCTGTGCTTGTCTCACCAACGAGGTGACAAAGCAGGACAGGTTCAAAGCTGCTCCTAAAGCTCAGGGCTTGGCTTTTCCAGTTAAAGTGAGGACTTAAGGAGGTCCTGATGGGGGGCACCTGAGCTGGGATGGTGCCTCCCTGGCTTGAGGTTTGGTGGCAGATGCTTTGTTCCTGTCCCTGGCACCTTTGGCCATGGTCGTGTCGCTTTGTCTTCATGTCACACTTTCTCCAGGGGAAGTTGAGGCCTTATAAACCAGGGCTGAGAATAGTATTGGCTTTAATTTGGGGAGGAAAAAGGCATTTTCCTGCTGTGGTTTCACCATTCCCAAGGTCTTGGTTTGCTTCTACGGCTTTGAAGGTGGAAAGGTGCTTTTCAGGGATGCAGGCAGGGCATGGGGATGTTCCTCATCCCACAGGGATGGATGGGGAGCAGGCAGCTCACCCCAGGCAGCCCCCTGGGGTGGTTGGCTTGGGCAGGGAGGAGGCTTTCACCTGCTTCCCCACATTTTCAACCCGATTCCTCCTGCTCAGCTGGTGCATCCTGTTGCTGCTCCGTTCTTCTGCTTCCCTCCCCACCACGTCTTGCCTGCAGGGCAGGCTCAGCCTTGGTTTGGCACCCGTGTGCCAACCTGCTGCCCTGGTGTGGAATGGGCTGGATGGTGCTGGCAGAGCTCCCAGTGTGGTGGCTGGGACCACAGGGGTGAAATCTGCTGCTGGGCTGCCCGTGAGGGAACCTCAGATGGTTTCATCCTCAAAGAATGGAGGTCTGTCTGCTCTGGAGAGGTGAAGTCCTGTGAGCTGTTGGCTTCCCAGAGCTGGGAATGGGAAGTTCTGGAGCAAATCATCCTGTCCTGCTGCAGGGAGCAAGCGTGGGACCCTTGTCTCCATCACCTCTACCAGGTCAACACTTCATGCTGAGGAGATCCCCAGCAGCACCTCTTCCCAAAGCCCCTTTGTGTCACCCCAGGAAGCTTTCCCATCCATCTGGAAGGCGTGGAGAAGAGCAGCAGCCCCAAGCCTACACCCAGATGCTCCCAGCACCCAGGTGGATGATGCTTTTCTTCTTGGGAGCTGCCAAGATCCATGGGATGAAGCAGATGAGCAGGTCCCAACACCCCAAGGAGCAGCGAGAGCCAGATCCCTTCAGACACCAGGCAAACAACGTTGGGATCCTTCTGAACAGCTTTGATGAGCACGTCAACTGGAGGATCATGTTTTATAGAGGAAATTACAGCTCTTTATTAGCTCACTGTGAATCACCAGATAATGATTTTTTTGGGGAGCATCACGTGGGCAGCTAATAAATTAGGCAAGCACCAAGGCACAATTAGAGGAAGCGTGTGGGGCTGAGGGAGAGGTGGGACAAGGAGCATCAATAATTGCTCTGCCCTGTCGCCCCTTTCATCCAGGAATGGCAGCAGGGTCTGTAAACAGTAATTAATAGGGGCCTCCCAACCTTGGCTGGAAGTTGCTCAAGGTAATTACAGCACCACAATCAAGCCCAGCCTGGAACCTCAAGTGCAGAGAGGAGGTCAAGTTCACTGCTGGCTCAGGTGGCTTTTGACCAAGGTTGGTGTTTTCACCCTGCCCTGGTTTCTGGTGAGGAGAGGAGAGGAGGGAGATCTTCCTCCCTGCTCATCCTCTCAGCTCTGCAGCCTGAGGGGATCCACGTTGAGGTCCATGCCATGGCTGGACATGGGGAAGGTCTCCAGGGTGGTTCACCACATCCCTGGCCACCTCCATCCACAGATTGGGATTTGCTGGGGGAGCGGGGATGTGGCCACAGGATCCTGCCTCTCTCCTCTCCAGGAAGAGGAGGGGATCATTTGCATCCCCTGCTCCAACTCGCCTGGGTTTGCTCCTCTGCAGAGCAAAGCTCTGAGCTCAGCTGCTCTTGGCCTTGTTCCTGCAAGCCAGGAGGTTCATCTGCACCATCAAAGGGGCCTCACGGCTCAGCTCTTGGCTTCCTCAGCCCAGTGTCAGCAGCACTCACACGGCCTCTGAACCTTCCTTGGCCAGGCTCTCAGGTGGACTTTGCTCTTCTGGCCACGAGACAGCAGCACACGTGGTGGTGGTTGGTGCTCAGCATCTGAGAGCATTTGGGGCCAAGCGTCTATGACAGTGGCTGGAGCAAGGGTCATCCTCTGGGATGAAATCCTGAAGCTCTCCCAAGCCCACGCTCCTTCTCAGGTGGATGAAGAACACGGCCATTGCCTGGCTGGATGGGACAACTCGACAGGGATCTCTGCAGGAAGGTCAGGGCATGTGGCCAGCCTATGTGACATCTGATGTGGCAGCTGGACCATCCCTCTGTCCACTCCCAGCTTCCTCAGCCAAACCCTTTCACCTCCAAGCTGCTGTGAAGACCTCAAGCCTTGGCTGAAATCTCTGGGTGAAGAGGAGGACGGTCTAACTCAGTGTCCCCATGCCCAGGAGCACCCAAGCCAGCAGTCACCTGCGTGAGTCCTCATATATGGGATGGGAGACCTCTGGAAGAACCCTCAGAACTCATCAGACCCTACAACTGCTGCCATCCCCAGACCCTGCAGGCTGCAGGTTTGAAGCACGGACCCATCTCTACGCCTCCAGGGACTCCATAAGCTCCAAGAAGGCTCCTGCATGTCAGCAGTGGAGCACCTGGACCAGGGAGAAGGGAGCACCTGGAGCTCCAGGACCAGGCAGAGCCCAACCCTACTGATGGGGCATCAAAGCGGCGGTGACAAGCACAACATCATCAACCGCAGCCACGTCCCTGTGGCTTGGAGACGCTCCAGGAGAGGTGGGGATGGTGCAGGCAGGAGCTGCCCTGACTCAAGGCTCTGCTGAGCAGGAGGAGGGTGGGAGATGACTCAGGAGATGCTGGTTGTGTGGGAGTAGGCGGGGAGCGGTGAGTAGGCAAAGCCAGGCAGGAGCTGCAAGCCCGGGTCAGACCCTAAGATGAGACATTATTGGAAGTTCTCCCATCCCCTGGGACTTCAGGCCTCCCTGCCCTCATTGCAGAGCCTTTTAGTGGGGAAAATGCTGCAGGTAAGGACAGGTCACCTCGACTTTTGTACTGTCCCTGGTCCCAGCATGGAGGTCTCTGGAGCCAGGTGGACCTGGTGCATCCTACCCTGTCTCCCTGCTCCATAGCTCCCCATTTTCCTGCTGGAGCACCCCCAGAGCTGGGAGTCTCCTCCTTTGGAGCTGGATTTCTCAAGGGAGCAGATGCACAGAGCTCAAAGCACCATGAAACTAGCAGGTACCAACCCCTCCTGTGGGACTAGGTCACTGGGACATACCAGCAACCTCTGCCCACCACCGCTGGCCTTCAATGCATGCCATCATCTCCCTCCTTCCCTGCTCCCCCTGCCCATGACTCCCACCTGACCCCACCTCTCGTGCACCCCAACTCCCTCTGCTCCTTGGTTTGATGCCACAGGGAGGACAAGTCTCAACCCAAATCCCCTCAGCATCTGCCCACGCTTGTCCTGCACATCAGCTCATTGTTCTCTGCTCAAAGCCAGGATGAAGCCACCTTGGAGCACCACAGCAATCCCAGGCCAAGCTTGACCCTCCTATATCCATCAGCACCACACCAGAGGCTTTGGCTGCTTTGCCCCAGGGCAGAGTTTGGCTCCTCCGGTTGCTGCGTGTTGCCACATGCAGCCACCCAGGGCTCTGGCAACAACCATCTCGGGGTTCCCAGGATCATGGGCTCCTTGCTGGGAAGCAGCTCAACCCTTTTGTCTCCCTGGTGGTTTTCCCCACAGCCCCTAAGGACCTTGGCTTCACCAACACTTCCATACGGATCATGGGAAGGGTCTCCCACTTGGACCAAGCCAACAGCACCTTCAACAAGGGTCCCCAAATGAATGAGAAGCCACAACGCTTGACCCCGATGCCTTCTCCTGGGCAGAGCTCCCACAAGATGGGGGATTTCCCGGTGATCAGGACAGCCTGGGGCAAATCCTGTCCCGTCCCCACGCCCACACCTCACCTTCTGAGCCTGGCAGATCATCTTCCTCACCACCTCCTTGATGTGCGCTTGCCCCTCGATGGGTGGCTGCATGTAGACGGTGGCCCTGGTGACCCCACGGTAGGCGATGGTCTCGGGCCAGCCCAGGTCCAGCTGAGGGATGGAGCGATCAGACCTTTGGGGCCAGTACTCCAGGGATGGGGCCACGTCCTGCTCGTCCCCAGCGCTGTTGTGGTCGCCCTCGCTCTCCCCTGCGCTGCCCCCGTGACGTGGGATGTACTCGGAGCCCGGGTCGTACGTCTCCAGGGTGTCCAGGATCTTCTTCAGCTCCAGCTCGGAGAGGAAGTCCCTGATGTTCTCCTTCTTCAGGACTTCATAGAAGGCATCTCGGCCACGAGAGGCCAGCGCCTCCAGGGCCAGGCGTTGCTCCTCGCTGTAGAAGAACTCAGGCTTGGACTCGCTGGACCTCCAGTTTACGTGGCTGTCGTCCAGGCACTGCACCTGGGAGAAAGCCATGGTGACCACCAGGACCTTCTCCGGAAGGTGGAGGTGTCGACAATAAATAAGGAATCAATTATCCCCCAGTCTTTAGGGTTTTGCTTCGCCCTCCCCGGCTCGGGGAATGCGCCGCTCCCTTCTCCAGGGAGGAGGATTGAGTTTCTTGCTTGCTCCTGGCTCTGCCCGGTGAGGAACCTCCAGGAGAGGAGAACCTGGAGCTTCCCACGGCTGGAGCTGTGCGGTGGGGCAGAGACAACCCCAGGGAAGCTCCTCTACCTCCGGGTCCACGCTCTTCTCATCCTCCGCTCCGCCAAGCCCACGATAATACCGGATAAGATCAGAAGTGGGAAGCCAGCAAACAAAACAAGCAGCTTAGCAGAGGGCAGGGAAAAAACAGGATTTCTCAGCCCAAACACCAGCCCTGGTGATGGCTCCTGGAGAAGTGGGTCAGCCCGTGGGTTTCGTGGGGCTGAAGGTCTCCAGCAGCCTCTCGTGCATCTCCTTGGCCGGCAGGTCGGTTATTTCAGGCTCCTGGAGCCGGGACAGGGCAGGTAAGAGCAAGAAGTGAAAAGAGGAAAAGCAAAGGAGTGATTCATCACTCCGCCCTGCCCCACCTGCAGTCACATGCTGCCTTCACACGTTCCCAGCCCTGCTCCGCGTTAACTCTTTCGGCTGGTGCCATCCTCACACCTTCTCCTGGCCCAACAGTCCCCCAGGACCATGTGGGTGGAGGAGCTGGGGAGGGGTTTGGGGGGTTATCTTAAAAAAATGGCTTTCTCTACTGAAATCTACTGATTTCTTCTGTCTCTACTGATTTCTTTTCCTTTCCCTATTTGATTTCTTCTTCTTGCTCTACTGATTTCTTCTTGCTCTACTGATTTCTTCTTGCTCTACTGATTTCTTCTCCTTTCTCTACTGATTTCTCCTCCTTTCTCTACTGATTTCTCCTCCTTTCTCTACTGATTTCTCCTCCTTCCCCTATTGATTATTTCTCCTTCCCCTATTGATTATTTCTCCTTCCCCTATTGATTTCTTCTCCTTTCCCTACTTGATTTCTTCTCCTTTCCCTACTGATTTCTTCTTTCTCTATTGATTTCTTCTTTTCCCTACTGATTTTTCTTCCTTTCTCTACTGATTTCTCCTCTTTTCTCTTACTGATTTCTCCTCTTTTCTCTTACTGATTTCTTCTCCTTTACCTATTGATTTCTCCTCCTTTCTCTACTGATCTCTCCTCCTTTTCCTACTGATTTTTCCTCCTTTTCCTACTGATTTCTCCTCCTCTCCCAGAGGTAAGTCCATATTTCCCAGGACAGCAGCTCTGCCTCCTGGTTAACCCCTTCTGCACCACAAGGACCCCTCTGCTAGTGCAGGAGCTCGAAGCCCAGGTGGGTCCTGGAGGAAAATATCAGCTCAGAGCTGCCATAACGGCTCAAAGCTGCACCAGAAAGGGTTTAAACTGGACAATAAGATGCATTTCTTTACCAAGAGGGTGGTCACACACTGGGACAGGCTCCCTGGGGAGGTGCTCGATGCCCCAAGCCCATCAGGGTTTGGGAGGCATTTGGACAATGCCCTTATTAGAGGCTTTAACTTTTGGTTGGCCTTGAAGTGGTCAGGCAGTGGGGCTAGATAATAATTCAGGCTGAAATATCCTATTATCCCCTTCCATTCTGTTCTATTGTATTCTATTCTCTTCTGTTTCTCTTCTCTTTTTTTTTTTTCTCTCCTTTTTTCTCCTTTTTTTTCTCCTCCTCTTCTCTCCTCTTCCCTCCTCTTCTTCCCTTCTTCTTCCCATTCCCTTCTTCTTCCCCTCTTCTTCCCATTCCCTTCTTCTTCCCTTCTTCCCATTCCCTTCTTCTTCCCTTCTTCTTCCTATTCCCTCCTCTCTTTGGCCTGAGCTTTGCAGCAGGGGCATGTTTATGATGCAAGATCATGTTAGTAACTGTGAGGTGGGCAAAAGCCCCACCCTGGCTTCATCACCTTGTGCTCACCATCCTGAACCGTGGAGTTTTTTTGCTTGGGAACCCAGATAAAGGTGAATGTCAAGAATCGGGGTCAGATGCAGACGAGGGAGGTGCCAGGGGCTGTGTCTCACTCGCTGGTGTTGGGGTGGCCAGGCTGGATTTGCAGCCGTGTCAATGAGAGCCCAGCTTGAGTCAAGCTCCCCAGGCAAAGCCACCAAAGGGCTCCTCTCTGTGGGCACGGTGGCCACGTGGCATCCTGGCCACCCAGGCCCTGGCCAGGGCTCGTGGTGTGGTGAAGCACCAAGCCCAGGCAGGATTTGGAAGGAAAGATGAGTCAGAAATCACAGAATCGTAGAATCATTTAGGTTGGAAAAGATCTCGAGGATCATCAAGTCCAACCTTCACCTCTAGACCATGTCCTGAAGTGCCCACATCTACTTGGTTTTTGAATATTCTACTTTTTTTTTGAATATCCTACTTGTTTTTTTGAATATCCTACTTGTTTTTTTGAATACTCTACTTGTTTTTTGAATATCCTACTTGTTTTTTTGAATACTCTACTTGTTTTTTTGAATACTCTACTTGGTTTTTGAACGTTCTACGCGTTTTTTGACCGTGATGTGCAGAAAGAGGAGAAAGTCCAGCAGGGCTGTGACAGGCTGAGCTTTGAGTTCCAATAAGGGGGAACTGGTGTTTTTTCTCCTCTTGCAGAGCAGTAAAAGGGTTTATGTGAGTGCATGGTAAAGGTTGATCAATTTAACCCCCCTGGTGTGGAATCGTGTGCTGGGTTGTGTCCAGCTCTGCTCTGTCCTGTGCAGGAGGTGGGAAGGGGGCTGGGGACACAGGATTGTGATGGTTGTGTTAGGATCTGAACATGGGGAGGAGCAAAGGGTTTGATTCCCACTGGATGTCAGCTCAGGAGGGGGTTCAGGTGGAGCTGATGGGTTTATGGGAAGGTTGCACCAATCTCATGGAGGTTTCTCTGTGCTGTGACCAGTGATGGGTGTTGGAGGCCAAACTGGGTCTTTTAGGTGAAATCCCAGCCCTGCTGAGCAAGGTGGTGGCTCCTTTGTTGATGGAGTTTCAGCTGGGACAGCAAATGTGATGGAGCCAAGCACCCATGGGTGACCTCTAGGACCTCATCCCCTGTGGTTGTCCCCACTGAGGTGCCCTGGACCTGGTTGGGAGGTTGGGAGATGTCCCAGATTGGGGCTGGTGCATTAAGTGTGGGTGTGGCCGGAGCGTGCTGTGGTTGTGTCCACCTCAGCTGCCCTGGCTCTGTTTTTATTGTGCAAGGAGGTTTACAGGCTCTTTGGCCAGGGGGGTGTGTGTGTGCTTATGATTTATTGCGTGGTGCTGGAAATGTGTCATCTCACCCACTGGGCAGTGTGTGGGCTCCTACAGGGATGCTGGAGGGAGGGGGTTGGGACAGCAGAGCCTCACCAGGCTTGATAGGGCTCTGAGCAGCCTGGCCTAGGTAGAGATGTCCCTATTTGTGTAGGGAGGTCGGACCAGATGACCTCTGGAGGTCCCTTCCAGCCTCAAACATTCTATGATTCTATGTCTGACCCCTGCTTAGGGTGAAGACACCTGGATCCCCCATCCCCAGGGAGCTGGGGCCTCAGGGATGAGGGATCCAAGGATGGGGATGGGGATCTTCACCCCATGTGATGAACTTAGCACCTGAATTGCAAGGAAAGAGCCAGGAGCTCCTTTGCAATCCCTCTTTGCAGGGACAGGTCCCCGTGGCCAAGCAGGTTGGTCCTCACCATTGCAGGTGTCCCTGCTTGGCCACTCCAGGCTGGTCCAGCCAGACAAGCAGCACCCAGCACAGACACTGCTCCAGCAGCCAGCACTGCCTGCAGATGGAAGCATTAATTACAAGCTCCTAATTAATTTCCCATCTCTAGCAGAGGCCTTAATGACAGAGCAAGGCAGAGAGGGACAACACCGGGCTCTGCTCCCAGCCTGGGGGCTCTGGCTGCCCTGCCAGGCTTGGCTCCCCCTTCCAGGGTCCCACCAGGGGGTTTGGTGGCCGAGCTGAGCCCTGGGGTGGGATTTTCAGCTGGGTTCTATCACCCAGACGTTGCTTTGCCCTCTGGAGCATCTTCCACCCCCTCTCCACCAGTCATTTGCATGGAGCCGTGCACAACGTGGTGGTTTGGAGAGGGGGAAACTGAGGCAGGGAGGGGTGATGGCAGCTTTACTCATCCCTGCTGGAGGACAGAGTCACCAGAGCCCTGGCAGTGACTCTAACCCTGAGGAAAAAGGCCCAGGCTGGGATTTTTTAGCTTCCTTGGGACGTGCTGTGGTTGCCTTCACCCTGTGTTGCTCCCATCCCACCTCATCCCATCACCCCCCACACTACCCAAAGCCCCAAGGTGTTACCAAGCTGGGGTTTGCCTCCCCCAGGACCTGCTGCTGGGGTGCAGGGAGGACCAAGGGCTGTACCCCACTTTGCTGAGGGGTCACCATGCAGGATGACTACCAGGATGATGCTCCTGATCATGCATGGAGCTCACCCCTGCTCCTTGGTGGGTGGATGCAGCCTGGAGAGCTGGGCAGCCCATCCGTGGTGAAGCCTGATGTTCACTTCCACCCATTTCAATATTTTATGAGCATAATTAAAATAAAAAAGGGTTCAGCACTGGTTGAGCCATAGGAGCAACTGGGCGTTGGTGGCCCTGGTGACCTGTCCCACGCATCCCAGGAGCTGCTGGGTGCTGCCCAGGCAGGAGGTAATTGCTGCAACGGTGCATGAACCCTCCTGGAACCCTCCTGGAACCCTCCTGGCCCCTGCCCTTGGGGCTCTGCTGCCTCTGGGGCCTCTGGAGGTCTCCTCGGGGTGGTTGAAATGTTGGGAGGGTTGGATGGAGGTAGATTTGGATGGAGCTGGGCTGGGTGCAAGGCAGGAGGAGGTGAGGGTGGTGGTGTTGGGGTAGATCCTGCCCGTGCTGAGGCTGATGGGGGGCAATGAAGATGGGAACGTGCTCCTCAACTCTCTTCCTGGTCCTCTGCTAAAGTTTGGGTGCCATGGCCATAGCAAGGGGCCAACATCTGCCCCAGTGGAAGGGGGTGCAGGGGAGGGAGGGAGGGGGAGCTGGGCTGCCCCTTGCCCCATGAAGGGTCCTGGAATGTCACCTCTCCCTGTCTCCCAGACACCGTGGCCTGCGTGGACCCCGAGGAGTGCACCCGTGTGTGTGGGGCTGCCGTGGGCTGCTCCAACATCGCCTACCCCAAGCTGGTGGTGGAGCTGATGCCCAACGGTAGGTGGGTGGGAGGGGGGCACCCCAACCTCCCCCGGGGTTGCCCATCGTGGCTTAGACATTGGGGGCATGGTCTGGGTGGGTTCATGTGTGGGATGGTCCATGCAGCCCTTTAAAGGGTGACCCCAGGAGTGAGATCAGGGGGTGTGGGTGACCCTGGGGCAGCACAGGGATGGAGCTGGGATGTCCCCAAACCCCATCCTTGCCCCAGGGGCAGCACAGGGATGTAGCTGGGATGTCCCCAAACTCCATCCCTGCCCCAGGGGCAGCACAGGGATGTAGCTGGGATGTCCCTAAACCCCATCCTTGCCCCAGGGGCAGCACAGGGATGTAGCTGGGATGTCCCCAAACCCCATCCTTGCCCCAGGGGAGACCCCAGTGTGTGACTGTGGAGGGGGAGGCTTTACACATGAGTGAAGCATCGGGGCCATCCCATCCCATCCCATCCCATTGCCCCCCATTTCAGCCACTCCCTGACCCCCCCTCTCTCCCCAGGGCTGCGGGGGCTGATGATTGCAGTGATGATGGCCGCACTCATGTCATCCCTGACCTCCATCTTCAACAGCAGCAGCACCCTCTTCACCATGGACATCTGGAGGAAGCTGAGGCCAGGAGCCGGTGAGCGGGAGCTGCTCTTGGTGGGCAGGTAGGGACTGGGGGTTTCGGGGAGACTGGTGGGGCTGCTCCAGCCCTTCTTTGATCTGCCTTTGGTGCCTGGAAGCCTGCAAAGAGCTGGTGCCTATGAAAGGAAAACAAACCCTTGGATGATTTGATGGATGAAAGCTCTGGAGGAGCAGACGGGGGGTTTGGAGGGGCACCACCTCCAGCCCATGCCCTGGGGGGACCCCGTGGCTGCTCCCCCACTAAGGTCACAACCACAAGGGGACTTTTGCCAGGTGGCAAAGGGCAGCACATGTCCCAGCAGGTCCCTGGGGGTGATGGAAGGTGCCAGGGGGAGCCCAGGAACCCGCCACGCTCGGGGCGGCCGCGTCAGCGCTGGGGAATGCTCCGGGGTGCACGGGGAGTGTCCTCAGCACGGGGTAGACAATAACAAGGAGAAAAATCTGGGTCAGGGCTTTGGCTGGGCTGCCAGGAGGGCTGGCTGGTCCCACAGCTCCAGGAGCAGCCGTTTCTTGGCATCTTCCCTCTCCAGAGGGTGGGAAAGGGATGGGTGATGATTCCGGGGAACTGAGGTCCCCTATATCCCCTCCGTGGGAACTGGGGTGTTTGTTTTGGGGCTTGCATCACCCCTCCCCAGCACTGGCTCTGGTGACAAGGGGTGGAACAACCCTGCAGAGCTTTGCTGGGGGTTGCTAATGGGTGTTTGCAAAGGGAATTGCTGCTCCAGTTGATCCCGGGCAACTTGGGCAAGCAAAGTGCCACCCCCCCCCCAGGGGGATGTGCCAATGATAAATGGTTTGGAGAGGAGAAAAAAAAAAGCTGTTTCAGCTGCAAGTTTGGGGTTTCCTCCCTGTCAACACAAGGAAAGGTGGCTTGGGGTTATTTCTGAGTAGGTTCCTACCCACGACCCAGACCCACCATGGTGGGGATGCTCCGTCCAGCTCAGCACAGGGAGGGAAGGGGTTTGATGGTGGGACTGGAGGGAGCTCCTGGTTCCTGGACATGGGGGTTTGAGCTCCCACCATGGCTGGAGGTCCCCAAGGGTGTTTGTGCTGGGATGAGAACCCCCCACCCTTCCCAAATCCCCCCAGATCATGCCAGGTCTGCCCCCCAGCCCTGCCTGGATGAGGAGGGGGGTATGAGCACCTTGCCCCCCATCTCACTGCCTTGCTCCTGCATTTCCCCCATGACCTCTCAGCACCCTCTGTGGTTTACAGACCAACCCAACAGGGTTTTTTCTCCTTCCCCTTGGGTCGGGACGTGCATTTTATGCTCAGGCCACTTCCCCTTTGCAAAGGCCCAGGCAGGAGGTGGGGGCTCCATCCAGAGATGCTTTCACTGCTTTGCTGCTTTTTTTTTTTTTTCTTCTCTTATTTTTTCCTACTTCTGCTTTTCGAGATAAGCAGATGGAGATGGAGGTAATTCTGCAAAGCTGTAAACAAGCTGGGCTGAGCTATAAATACTGTGGCTTTTGGGGCATGTCCTGCTCAGATTGGGGTCAGAAAGCTGGGGTCCGGCCAATGCTTCTTCCTTTGGAAGAGGGTGATGGGGTGAGGATGAGGATGGGGGACAAATGCACCCCCCAGAACAGCACTGGGAGGCTCAGCCCATGTTGCTGGCTCTCAGATGAGTGCTTTGGTTGGATGCAGAGGTGCTGAGAGCATCACCCAAGTCTTCCTGGAGTACCCCCCAAGTCTTTCTGGAGCACCCCCAAGTCTTCCTGGAGCACCCAACCTCTGTGGTTGGGGTTTTTCACAGCAGAAGTGCCCATTGCTTGGTGGTTCCCCATGGGGGAGGGTCCAATTTAGCAGCTCCTGGGGCTGGGCATGGGCCTGGGGAGCTCTCACCCACCAGGGATGGGGGTGGCACTGGCATCATTAGCATCCTCCAGAGCCCTGGGGTGGTGGTCACCTGGTGGTGACCATCCTCCTGCTGACCCACCTGTGCCCAGATCTTCTGCTGCAGTGCTGGGACCAAACCCCTAACCCTGGGGACCCCCCATTGCCCTGGTGACGTTGCAGGTCCTCATTGACCTCATTGCTGCCCACAGGGTGGTGACAGTGGTGCTGGTGGCCCTCAGCGTGGTCTGGATCCCCATCCTGCAGAGCTCCAGTGGTGGCCAGCTCTATGTCTACATCCAGGCTGTCACCAGCTACCTGGCTCCTCCTGTCACTGCTGTCTTCATCCTGGCTGTCTTCTGGCCCCGAGCTAACGAGCAGGTACAGGCTGGGGGTGGCCCTGGGGACATCCTGGGGACACCAAGGGGTGCCAGGACCTTGGGGACACAGTGAGGCTTGGGGAGGGTTGGGGAGAGGAAGATGGGAGGTGATGCTGGAGGGGTTGGGGAGAGGAACTGAGCCTGGCTGAGAGCTGGTGGGTGGCTGGTCTGAAGAGGAGGAGGAGGAAGAGGAAGAGGAGGAGGTGGGTGCTGCCATGCATGGCCACCAAGTGTGGCACAGCCCATGGGGCTGGCAGGGGACACCTCGTGTGGAGGGGATGGAGGTTTGGGCCAGAGCTCAGCTGGTTGGGGTGTGAGGTGATGTCCCAAAACAGAGAGCACTTGACCTCCTGTGAACCTCATGAAGTTCAACCAGGCCAAGTGCAAGGGGGGGGGGCAGAGTTTTGAGCAGGGCCTGTTGGGACAGGACAAGGGGGGATGGGTTTAAACTAAAAGAGGGAGATTGAGACTAGAGAGAAGGAGGAAATTTTGCACACTGAGGGTGGTGAGAGCCTGTGCCAGGTTGCCCAGAGAGGTGGTTGATGCCCCATCCCTGGAACCATTGCAGGGGAGGTTGGTAGAGCTCTGAGCAACCTGCTCTAGTTGCAGATGTCCCTGCTCAGTGCAGGGGGGTTGGACCAGATGACCTTTAAAGGTCCCTTCCCACCCAAACCATGTTTCTATGACCCTCTCCCAGGGCTGGCTGGAGGGAGCAGCTCCTCAGGGGGTTCGTGTCCCTCCTGGGGTGACTCTCCCTCCTCCAACCCCCCCACCATGGACCTTTGCTTTGCAGGGAGCTTTCTGGGGGCTGATGGTGGGGTTGGTCCTGGGGCTGGCCAGGCTGGGGCTGGAGCTGGCACACCCCACACCCCGCTGTGGGGTCCCCGACCAGCGTCCCTGGCTGCTCTCAGACATCCACTACCTGCACTTTGCTGTGCTGCTCTGTGCCACCACGGGGGCCATCGTGGTGGGGGGCAGCCTCCTGACCCCCCCACCACCTCCAACCCAGGTGAGAAGAGCACTGGGGACCCCTCACCCTGACCCCCATGGTTGTGTCCACCCCCACGACCTCCTTGGCTGGAGATGTTGGTGTCACCCAGGTGCACCCCAACGTTGGCCAAGGGTGTTCCCATGGTGGGGGTCTGCCCTGGAGGGGTTTTCTCCCCACATCTCCCCCTGGTTTCTAGCTGAAGGACCTCACCTGGTGGACCCTCTCACGGGAGCCTTCCATGGATGGCACATCTCAAGGACCTCCTGCTGGTGAGTGTGTCCTTGGGGGTGTCTGGCAGGGGAGGCGTCTTCAGTGCCTCAGTTGGATGCCCCGTGCCTCAGTTTCCCCACAACCTTCTGTCCCTCACACTCATCTTTCCATGCCAGGTTCCATCCCGGGTGGGCAGCAGCCATCAAAGCCTGAGGGACCCCTCAAGGACACCCCAGAGCCCATCTTCTGGTCCCGTGTCTGTGGCATCAACGCCCTTGTCCTGATGTGTGTCAATATTTTCTGCTATGCTTATTTTGCTTAGTGTCCTGACAGCCCCTGGGGAGGGGGGAAAGGTGCTGGGAGGGGGGAGGAATGAGGATTTGGGTGATGTTTTTTATCTGTCACGTATGGGACATGAGATGTTTAAACCACTGGTGGAATGAGCTGGATGTTCTCAGCCCCCTGGGTGTATCTCAAGGGTCTGTGAGATGTTTTGGGGTGGATTTTGTGGGGGTGATGAGTCCCTGGGAGGGGTCTGAGGGGAGGTATCATGGTGGGGGAATGGGGGCTGGAGGAGAATCAAGACCACGGCCACAGGGCCACCCCATGATGGTGGAGAAGGAGCTCGAAGGTTTCACCCAAACATGTTTTACTAGCTCTAAAAAATAGATAATATTAAAAAACCAGAAGCGCCACAATTTGCAGCAATGAACAAGCACCCACAGGATTGAACCCACCCCCCAGCACCAACCTTCCAGCCCCAGCACCCTCTGTGGGGTTGCTGAACCCCAAATCCTGGCTGCCTTCAGCCCTCCTTGGAGTCAGGGCTTCACCTGCAGGTCTGGAGAGGAGCAAAGGGTTGGGACACCTGTAGATCTTCCCCTCCCGTTGCTGCCACCTCCCTGGGATGTGGCTCTGGAGAAGTTTTTGATGGCCCTGATTCCATGCTTGGTGGGATGGTGGAGACCTCCTGGGTTGAAGTTCTGGGGTGCCTGGTTGGGGTTCACCACCACCTCCCTGGGTTGAAGTTCTGGGGTGCCTGCTTGGGGTTCACCACCACCTCCAGCACAGCATCAGGAGCTCGTGGGTCAACAGCCCAGCGTGGGGATGGGCACCATCCATGGGCATGGAGGGATGTGAGGTCCACGGGTGGGTACGAAGCATCTCCAGTGAGCGGGGGTCACTTCTCCCCCCTCACTTGCGGATGGGGTGGACGTAGTTACGGGGGAAGAGCCCAACGCGCCCGTAGATCTTCCCCTGCCACCAGTTGGGATCAGGGCAGTCCAGGACCTCGATGATGTCCCCCCGGAGGAAGGGCAGCTGGGAGCCATCGTGGGCTGGGAAGTCAAACTGGGCTTGCACGAATTTGGGTCTCCTCACCTGGAGGAAAGTCAAAGGTAAGGGTTTGGGGGGGGGAGAAGTGTCCTCATCTGCCTGCCCTTCTGTGCCAGGCTGGGGATGGCATGTGGGGTGAGGACCAACCTGAGGGGACAGAGCATAGAGGTTGTGGGGGTACCTGGGGTGCCTGATTTGAGGATGAGGGATGGGAGCTGGGGGAGAAGAACCAGAGTGCTGGGGACAGCCCTGGGTGCAGGGCAGCACCCAAAAGGGTTGCCCAGGGGACCTCTGGTCCTAAGACACAAGGTCCCTTCACCTTCCCAGGTCTTTCCTGGGTCCCTCAGGGTGCTGGAGCTGCCCCCAGCCCATCTCCCAGGACCTGGTTTCTCCACCTCCACAACTTCTACCCCAGGGCTCAGCTTTGGTGCAGCTCACCCAAAGCTCTGTCCCAAGCTGGTCGGGCTCTGCCACCCACCCCTGGGCATCACCCCTGGCCCCAGGGATGGTGGCATCAGCCTGGGGCGAGCTGCCCTGCCCTGCCCTGCCCTGCTGAGCTGGGATGGTGGCTTTTCTCCACCCTCTCTTGGGCTGTTGCACCCTCTTCTGCTTGACAGCACCTTGAGCACGGGGCCAAGTGCCAGCTGGGCACCTGGGATGTCCCTGTCCCACTATATGGGGACACTGCTGCTGACCCACGGGGCCCATCCCACGCCTCAGTTTCCCCACGGATCATAGTGGGGCAATGGCAGCCCCGGTGCCCCAAAGGGGATGGGACATGTGGTGGCCTCAGCACATCTCCATGGCCCTGCTGTGATACCTCCTGGGTCTGGTCCTCATCCCGGAGGAAGATCTGCTGCTTCTTGGCGATGGTGGTGGTCCTGTAGAAGTCCACCAGCTCGTTGAGGGAGTTGAATTTCTCCTCCCAGAGGAAATATTTGCCGTTCCTCTCCCTGAGCACCTTGAAGTGCTGGACGTGCTTCCCATAGCTGCAGGAGAAGGGTGGATGTTACACCAGGGCTTGAGATGCTGGCAGCACCCAGGTCTCCTTCCAGTGTCATCCATGGACCACATCGAGGACTACGGGGTCAAGACGCTCAGGCAGGGCAGGTAAGAGCAGGGTAACCATGGGTTTGGGTGCTGGTGCTGCTTGGGCTTCCCTAAAAACTCTGGGAGGGCTCTTTGGGAAGAGTTTGGGTTCCCTGCACCTCTCCTGAGCCCTTCAGCTGCATCTTCCTCTCCTTCCTCATCATCAAGGGAAAGCAAGGTGAGAGCAGCAGGTCTCAGCTCAGCACACACCCCAAAGCTGGGCTTGGGTCTCCAAAATCCTGCATCCCCGAGGACCCCCAAGCTGTGGAAGGGCTGAAAATTCCCTCACCAGCCCCTCGATGTGTCCCTGGGGGTGGCAGGGGGGTGCCCATGGGGTGCCAGGGCCCCGGGCAGGGGCAGGGAGCTGGCCCCATTGGTGACGCAGGGCAGGGCTGAGCTCCCCTGTCATTAGGGGCAAGAACATCCTGAAATGTTTAATTAGAGATGAGCAGCGTGAGAAAGTGTCTGCCTGGCCTGTGCTCCCCTGGCCTGGGGCAGGGATGGGGTGAGAGGCTCAGGGACAGGCTCTGATAGCCTCTGGTGCCCAAATCACCAGCCCCGTGGCATTGGGATGTTGTGTCCCTTCATCCCTGGGGATGCTCTGGACAACCTGCTCCTCCAGGTCGTGTCCTCATGTCCCAGCTTGGCCCTTGTTGTCACCCACGTGGGTATTGAGGGACCCCAGGTGAGGCAGTGATGGAGCCCAGGAGGTGGTGGGGATGGGGGTGGAGCATGAGGCTGCAGAGAAGAGGATGGAGAGGAAGGTTCTGTGTGAAATTGTGACTGGATGAAGTGAGGCTACAGCTCCACAGCCCTTTGAGGTGTCCCGGGCAGGGCAGGGTGCTCACCCCTTCCCCAGCACCATGCACAAGGGTGGCCTGATGCTCTCAGCCTCCAAAGTGAGGTCTACAGGGACTGGATGTTAGAAAAAAGTTCTTTAATAGGAGGGTGATAGATCTGCCCAGAGAGCTGGTGGAGGCCCCATCCCTGGAGTCCTTCAAGGTCAGGCTTGAGCAACCTGCCCTAGGTCGAGATGTCCCTGCTGGTGTAGGGAGGTTGGACCAGATGACCTCTAGAGGTCCCTTCCAGCCTAAACCACTCTCTGATTCCATGACCCTATGACCCCTGCCCATCCCACCCCGTGCCCACGTACTTGACAGAGATGGAGAACTCTCCCGGGGTGCTCTCACTGTCACGGATCAGGAAGGCTCCCAGGTGGTTGCACTTGAGGAGTCTCTCCTCTGCCAGGCTCCTGGAGATCCTGCCCGCGTACCACCTGTGAGGGACACTGGGCTCAGCCATGGGGACACCCCAAGAACACCCTAAGCACACCCCAGTGCTACATCCCCACCTTGCGGGATGGAGCCACCAAGAGCCCCTTGGGCTCCTCATGGGGCTGGGACCCCCCTCCCTTCCCATCACAGCTCTTTGGGGGGGGGTGTGGGGGAACCATGGGGTGCTGGTGGTGCAGACACGTGCTGGTGGTGCATGACCTGTCTGATCCATCACCAACAGCCACGACCACATCCTGTCACTGGACTCACCACATCACACGTCCCATCCCCACTTTGCTGCCATCCCCCACTTTGCTGCTCCCCCACCATGTCCTGTGGTCCTCACCATGACAACAACCCTGCCAGGTCCTACCAGGAGGGTCTGCAGAGCAGAAACCCCATCATGCCAGGATGAAACCCCTCCTGCCTGCATTGCCAGCGGCTGCTGAAGTGAGGTGGAGGAGAAATCCCCATCTCCCACCCCTGCCAATGCTGGGACCATCTATTTGGGAGCCCCAGGCCATGGACACCTTCTGCTACCTCTTAAAATGAGCCCATGGATGGTCCTTCATGGACCATCTCCCACTACCCAGCCCTCCAGGCTGCATCTTGCCCATCCCAGCTCTGCCCCAAACCCACACGTTCCTTGGCCCCAACCACAGCCCCGAGCAGGTTCTGCTACAGCATTTAAATGTGATTTACCAGGGGATAATGATACAGAAAACACGGGTTAAAACAGGGGTGGATTATGCTGGGCTGTAAGAAGGTGGTAATAGGATTGTGGCTAATGCAGCCATAATTCCCTAACGCTTTGTTGCTCCCCAGTTATCAGTCCTTTAGCAACCCCTGTGTGGTGGGGGTACCCTCTGGCTCTGGTGGTGATGGTGGACTGGCCACCCCATTGCTCTGTGACTCAGTTTCCCCATGTGAGGGACACCCCTGGCTTGTGGAAGAGCTTTGGGCATGGGGATGTGCTGTTGGGATGGATGGTGGGAGAGGATGGGAGGGACTTTTTAGTGGTAGGACTGGGGGGAATGGGTCCAAACTAGAGGTGGGGAGATTGAGATGAGACGTTAGGAAGAAGTTCTCGCCCAGGAGGGTGGGGAGACACTGGCCCAGGTTGCCCAGAGAGGTGCTGGAAGCCCCATCCCTGGATGAGTTCAAGTCCAAGTTGGATGAGACTTTGAGCAACCTGCTCTAGTGGGAGGTGTCCCTGCCCATGGCAGGGGGGTTGGAACTGGATGATCTTTAAGGTCCCTTCCAATTCTACGATTCTATGTCCTGGTGCTGGTGGCTGCTACTGGATCAAGGCTTCCAGACCCTTTTCCTGCATGGTGGGAGGTACTTACGGGTGTGGCTTGACCTTGATGTAGTTCTTGGGGACGAAGCCCTCGCAGCCATACAGCTCAGCCTTGTACCAGTTCTGGTCGTCTTCCATGTTGAGGATCTGTGGTGGGAGAGGAGCAGGGAGGTGTCACCCTGTCCCCCCTGGGGAGAGGAGCTGAGTGGGGACCCCCAACCACTGCTCCACACCTCACATCTCCCACCAAAACCTGGGGAAAAGGGTCTCTGACAAAGGCAAGGAGTGTTTGGGGGCATCAGTAGAGATCTGGCTGCTGGTGAACCACTCAGCCTGGTTCACCACGGGTGCTGGCAGCTCAGGGGGGTCCCCAGACCCCCATCTAGGGAAGAGGGTATAAATCCACCCCTGGAGAAGCTGGGATGGCAGCCAGGACCCCGAGTGCCCCCCAGGTGCCCCGTGGGAGGAGGCGTTGGGGGCGCTGACACCCGCTTCCTCCCCACACCTTTTTCCAGCCTCCCACGCAGGGGCCCCTGCCCAGCTGTGCAAACAGGATCCGAAACCCGGGGGCACAGCACCGGGGACACGGGGGAAACACGCTGGGGAGGTGGGCACGGGGGGTTTGGGGTCCTGGAAGTGTCCTCACCCCACCCAGGGCTGGCTGGGGGGACTGCGAGGAGCTGTTGGAATCCCAGAGTCAGCCCCATGGGGAAGGGGTGAGAGGCTGGGCAGTGTTGTAGGGTGTGGGTGAAGACCCCTGGGGGTGTTTTGAGCCCCCCTGAAGCTTTTTAGGATTCCTGAGCACCCATCCCGATGCCAGCACCCGGGTGGGTGTTTGGGCACATGGTCCCAGTGACTCTGTGGGGCAGGGAAAATGAGCTCCAGCCCTGGGGGGGCTGCTGTAGAGCATGGCTGGTGGCACCCGTGGCCATGTGCCTCATCCCAGGTGGGATCTTGCTGGAGATGTGGCTGGTGGCACAAAGAGGTGCTGGGGTTATTGCTGCACACCCCAAACTCCTCAAGGGTGGCTCCTTACACCCTACAGAAAGCCCCAAAGAGGAGGAAGGAAAGTGCTGATGTTTCTCCAAGCTTCACGTTCACTTTGTCCCTCAAAGCAGCACCATCAAACCCCCCCATGGCTGGTGAACCCCCCTCCATGGGTGGTGAACCCCCTCTCCAAGGCTGGTGACCCCCCCTGCTCCCCATCCTACCTTCAGGGTGTCCCCTTTCTGGAAGGGCAGCTCATCCTTCTCCGTTGTCTGGAAGTTGTAGAGAGCCACCGACTCCATGGCTCCCTGGCTGTCACCTGGGGGGGGTGACAAGGGGTCCTGGGGGCTCTCACCGTGCCAGGGGCACGGGGCAGGGAGCCCCAGCAGTGTAGGGCTGTGGGGTTCAGGCTGAGGGGGTGGTGCTGGAGGGCAGGAAGCTGTGGTGATGTCAGCACTGATGTGAGATGGTGAGAACCACGCGGGCACAGCTGCCCAGATGTGCTGGGAGGGGCCCCAGCTCTCTAAGGACCTGGGGGTTCACAGCTGGAATGTTGTGTCCAGTTCTGGGCCCCTCAGGTCAAGGAGGACACGGAGCTGCTGGAGAGAGTCCAGAGCAGAGCCATAAAGGTGATGGAGGGAGTGGAACATCTCCCTGGGGAGGAAAGGCTGAGGGAGCTGGGGCTCTACAGCTTGGAGAAAAGGAGACTGAGGGGGGACCTCATTAATGTTTATGAATATGTAAAGGGAGAGTGTCAGGAGGATGGAGCCAGGATCTTCTTGGTGGTATCTAAGGGGCAATGGGTGTGAGCTGGAACAGAGGAGGATCCACATCAATAGGAGAAGAAACTTCTTCATGGTGAGGGTGACAGACCCTGACCAGGCTGCCCAGGGAGGTTGTGGAGTCTCCTTCTCTGGAGACTTGGACGTGTTCCTGTGTGACCTGCTCTAGGTGACCCTGCTCTGGTGGGAGGATTGGACTAGATGATCTTTTGGGGTCCCTTCCAACCCCTAACGTTCTGTGGTTTGGTAGCACCTATGTGGTGAGTTGTGGGCAGAGGTGTTGGGTGGGTGTGAGGTTTTGGAAGGAAAAAGGGTGGTGATGAGCCAGACACAGACTGAGGATGTGGGTGAAGAGTGTCTGGTGGGGGAGGCTTCAGGGAGACCTTCTGGCTCTGCACAACTCCCTGCAAGGAGGTTGGAGCCAGGGGGGGTCGGGCTCTTCTCCCAAGGGCCAAGTGATGGGACAAGAGGAAACGGCCTCAAGTTGCCCCAGGGGAGGTTGAGGTTGGAGATTAGGAAAAATTTCTTCCCTGAAAAGGTTGTGCAGGGCTGTGCCAGGGCAGTGGTGGAGTCCCCATCCCTGGAGGGGTTTCCAAGCCCTGGAGATGTGGTGCTGAGGGCCAGGGGTTAGTGGTGCCCTGGCAGGGATGGGTTCATGGCTGGACTTGATGATCTGAAAGGTCTCTTCCAACCAAAACAATTCTGTGATGCCTTGTGAGGCTGAGCTGCTGTCACAGCCTTCGAGAGGTGACTTGGTGGGAATGGTTGGCAAAAAAAACTCATGGAGAGTGTGATGGGCAGAAGCACAGAGGGACAGGGTGGAGACACACCTGGTTCTTTGGCCATCACACCAAAACCCACGTGCCAGGTCCCATCTCTGAGCAGCAGAACCTCAGCAGAGTTGGTTTTGGTTTTCTGAGTTGTGGCCTGTTGTGGGTTGATTTTTTCCAGCAGGGCTAGAGGGGAAAAAAAAATCCCTTTCAGACTAAACCAACTTTGTGTGACTCTGGTGGGTGTCCTCAGGGCTGGCACGCAGGGCACTGCTCCCCACAGGAAGGTCTCCAAGCAGCCTTCCCAGTGTGTGTGGGCATGAAACACATGGAAAATCCTCCAGATGCTGTTTTTTCTCTGCTGTGAGGAATTAAACCGTGGCCAGCTGCAGCTCAGCCCCTGCCCAGGGCCTTGGGCCTTTTCCAGCTGCTGCTGGGGAGGATCTGCCCTGGGAAGGGAGGAGCTGTGGAGCTTGCAGAGCTTCTGTGGGGACACCAGCTGGAGGATTTGTCTCCTCCAAACCTTGACCTTGCTTCTTGAGTGCATTTGAAAAGCAAAACACCCAACCCAGGTCTTTTTCAGAGTCGTGGTGCCCCTGGGAAGCAGTGAAGGGGGTGCAGGGTGGTCCTGGGTGTCTCCAGACATGGTCCCCAATGGTTATCCCCAGGACTCGCTGGTCCCAGGGGAAGAGGAGATGCTGGGAATGCCAAGGAGGTCGTGGGAAGAGGCTTGATATGTGCTTGCCTGTCATGAGGAGAGGGGGATTCAGAGAAGCTCTGGAGCCCAGGAAGACCCCCCAGGGGACAGGATTGCAGTGGGAAGTCACCTCTCCTGGGGGGACCTTCCTCTGATGCTCAGCAGCCTTGGTGAGAAGTGGAGTTGGAGAAACCAGCCCCAGCAGAGCTGCTGCTCTAACCCCGCTGCTGGCCAAGGGCCTGAGCCCATCCCTGTGTCCACCAACTATAAACCCATGTGCTTGCTTAGGGCATAGGATAAAGCAGTGGGGGGGGGTTAGCTGGGTGTGGAGGTGTCTGAGCACTGGGAGGGGGGTGCAGGCACAGTGTGGGGTGACCTGCCAAGCCTCAGGTGGACACCATGAGCAGTTTGGGGGCTCAGCTGCCTTGGGCTTGAGGTAGAGAGGTGTGAGGGGCACCTTGGGGTGTCTGGCTTGGAGCCACACGTGGTGCCACAACTCCCTGGGTGCCCAGGAGTGGCGTCACAGAGGGGTCCCCACCAGGCCTTGGCACAGCAGCCAGGCTCAGGACCAGAGCAGGATTGGATCCTGCCAGCAGATGGCAGCAGTATCCATGGGGACACTGGGGACAGTGCCACATGTCCCTCCACTCCTGCTCTAACTTTGGCATCCTTGTCTGGCCACCTCCCACAGCATCTCCCACAGCACATCCCACTCCTCATCCCCTCTTCTCTTGCCTGGCTCCTTTCTGCTGCCCTGGCCATGGTCCCTGCCCAGGACCAGGTCCTTTCTGCTCACTTGTGGCTCTCTCATGACCTGCTCGTGTCTCGCTGTCCCTGGCTGCACGTATGTGGTCACTGCGGGGGTGACAGCAGCACCCACAGCTCAGCAGAGAGCTGGGCTGGACACCAGAGCAGCCCCATTTCTGAGCTAGGAGCCAAACACTCCTTCCTTCAGCCAGCTTCTGGGTGTCCCAGCCCAACTCACCACCTCGGAGCCGGAGGAGATGCCCCAGTCCCAGGGTGGTGGTTGGTGTCCGTGTAGCATCTCCAGAGAACCCCTCAAAGGGACCAGGAGCACCCCAGTACTTCAAACCTGGAGGTGCCCATCACCTCCTGCCCTCCAGCTGCTGCATTCCCTGGGAAAACCCTTCATGAGCAGCCCCAAATCTGCCCCATCTGACCCTCAGCAGAGCCCCCAGAAGGAGCCAGGGACCCTTGTGGTGCCCAGTTGCCAGCCCTACAGAGCCCTACAAGGCACAGTCTGACTAACCATGGGCCTGAGACATCCAAGGAACATCAAAACAAGGTTGGTTTGAGGTTTTTTTCCCCCATCTTCCCTCTCGTGCCTTGTCCAGCAGCCCTATTTTGTACAGCACAGGTTGTACCAGGGAGGGAAGAGCTTGTCCCTGCAGTGCCAGCCAGGAGTGGTGGGTGCTGAGCTGGTGTCTGAGGGGGTCTAAACCCCCGTCCTTGTGCTCTGCATGTCCCCAGTGCTCAGAGGGACCCCTTGGCTGGGTGTCAAAGCCTGGACTCCAGAGCAAGGTGCCCACTGTGAGCTTGCAAGGACATCCCAGTGACCAAGGAGGTGCAGGGGCTCCCCAGGGTTTGGCCACCAGCCCATGCTGCTTCTCCCTCCACCCAGGGGACTTTTGTGACCCTGGGGACAAGCAGAGGAGGGTGCAGCCAGCTCTGACGTCCCCCTTCCCCTCCCCACAGCCACCCCTGGGTGCTGCCAGACGCTGCTGGGAGCTGCCTGGAGCTCCTGTCTCCCGGGTTGCCCAATCTCAGCATTTCATCAACATCCTGTGTTTACCTGGTGCAAAAATCCCCAGGCTGCAGCAGGGAGGAAGAGGAGGGAGGGAACCTCTTCCCCTTCCTCTGCACCCGGGGAGCTTTGTTAAGGAGGAGATCCTGGTCTCCTCAGCTCCTCTCCCTTGTGTCTCCTCCTCGTGCCATGGCCCGTGGTGCTGTTTGGGGGAGGATGGGTGAGGAGGGGGTGTCTCTTCCCCAGGAGGGTGGGGACACACTGGCACAGGTTGCCCAGAGAGGTGCTGGAAGCCCCATCCCTGGAGATGTTGAAGGCCAGGCTGGCTGGGGCTGTGAGCAACTGATGTAGTGGGAGGTGTCCCTGGCCATGGCAGGGGCAGTTGGAACGAGATGATCTTGAAGGTCCCTTCCACCCTTGACAATTCTATGACTACGTGAGCTGGCCCAATCCTGGGCCCCCTGCTCTGGGTGAGCTGCTGGAGCAAGGGGGTTGGATGAGGTGGTCTCCAGAGGTCCCTTCCAACCCCCACCCCTCTCCTCACACCCACACTCTTCTTGCCTCATGGGGAAGGCAGCTGCTGACTCAGCACTGCCAGGTCTGTGTTGGGCTGGGGATGGAGCCAGAAAGATGAGGTGATGGAGGGGAGCAGGAAGGGAAGATCAGGTGAGGAACGTAGGAGAATAGGTGACCAGTTTCCCCCCAGCAAGCCCTTGGAGACCGGAATAAACACCCCCAGGGAGTGGGGCTGCAGTGGGAATGGTGGCCTTGGGCTGCTCATTGGCACCCAGCTACTCCCTGAGGGTGCCACCAGTGCTGGGGTGTGGAGAGCAAGGTGCTGGGGGGCTGCAACCCAGCAGAGGGGCTGTGGGGGTTTCCTGCTGTTGGAAACTTTCCATCTAGCTCTTATATAGGAACCCCCAAACTCCTCTAAACTACATACACCGAATATCTCTGGATTTGTACAGTTTTTTTCCTCTTGTTTTTCTAGTAAATCAGGAAATTGCATCTCATAGCAAAATGGGGACAGACTTTTGGGCAGGGCCTGTTGGGACAGGACGAGGGGGGATGGTTTAAACTAAAATACGAGAGAGAAGGAAGAAATTTTGGACACTGAGGGTGGTGAGAGCCTGTGCCAGGTTGCCCAGAGAGGTGGTTGATGCCCCATCCCTGGAACCATTGCAGGGGAGGTTGGAGCAACCTGCTCTAGGTGCAGATGTCCCTGCTCAGCGCAGGGGGGTTGGACTAGATGAGCTTTAAAGGTTCTTTCCCACCCAAACCCATCTATGACTCTGTGTCACGTAACCCGTAGCTGCCTGGGGACCAGCACGGATGTGATGGGTTCCTCTGTCTCTCAAGGAAGCTGCTGAGGCCCCTCAGGCAGAGGAAGCTGGGCTAGAAACTGCCACGTCAGTCCCACAACCAGCATTTCAGAGTCAGCGCTTTCCTACTAGAGCAGGGACCACACTGGTGACTCCTGAGCACCAGGCTTGTCCTTGTGTGTAACCCTAGTTCTCTACTACACCCAACCCACCCTGGGGAGCTTGAGTCACTGTTTACACCCTGGTGTAACTGAGCATGGCTGGATCTGACCCCTCTGAACCCCTCCTTGTCATGTAGGACCCATAGGAAAGCAATTTCAGGAGGGGCAGCCAACAAACTCAGAGCTGGTGGCTGTGAGGGGCTTCTTGAGGCGTTGGTGGCCTCCAGCCATGGAGCCACGTCTCCTCGGGGTCAACAAAGGTGGTTGGGGATGGTATTAGGGTTTCTGGACTAGTAAATCAGAGTGGGTCCTGCTTCCCCGTGGTGTAGGTGGGATGAGAAGTGGGACCACGCTCCCCAGCTCCCATGGGAGAAGCCCAAGGATGGAGGGATGGTGGCACTTGGTCCTGTCCCTGATGATGGGTCTGGAAAAGGACTTGAAGTCATGAAGTCTCAGTTGTGGAATTCAACCCCTGCAGGAAAGGGTCAGTGAAGGAGGCAGATCCCCCTCAAGAGGTGTCCAACCTTGGATGGTGCCTGGGTCCAGCCTCATGGGAAAGGGCCAAACACTGTTTTGGTGAGGTGGAAGAGCCCAGGCACACAAGCAGCAGCCTTAGGGCCACCAACATTGGGGCACCAACATTTTGAACACTTCTTGTGGGGCTCCCAAGACCCAGTTTTGGGTGAGCAGTGCCAGTGTCTGGCTCTGGGGACAGGAGCTGCCTCTGCTTTGGGTCAGCAAGGTGTGATGGAGACTCATGTGAGGATCATTTGCAGAGATGGTCACTGTTAATGAGTTAATCATCAGGGCCAGCTGAAGGTTCTTTGTCTCCCTGGGCTCTATAAAAGGAAATGGAGGCCACCAGCTGGGCTTGGTCTGATGAAGTGTCTTCAAGCCAAGTCTCACAGCTCCTGAGATCCTGCTGTCCTCTGGGTGGGTCTCTTTGGTTCTCCAAGAGCAAGAGTTGGACCATCCTGCCTGTAAGGTGTCCTTCCTCCAGCTGGCTGTGGCTTCCCTGTGTGTGACTTGGAGAGGACACTGAGCCACGCAGCTCTACCTGGATCATGCACTTGGTGTCTGGCTGGAAGAGGATCTCGTTGTGTGCTCCATGGCTGTGGTAGGCTGGTCCTTGGGACCTTATTGTGGTCACTGACATATCTAGGGGTACCTCTGAGACCTGCTGAGTGCTCTGCTTGAAGCTGGGTGAGCTTTGTTTTCTGCTGACCCTGCTCTGGCAATGTCTGGTGGAACTTCTGGGGTGAGAAACTGCTGGGGCATCTGGTCTCCATTCTTCTCCTTGGTGTTGGGCTGCCTGTGTGGGTTATGGGGAAGGTGAGGTCCTCATACCATCCTTATCTGGGTGCTGCAGCATGGATGGGAGTGGGGATTTCTCTGGCATCTCTTGTGGGTCCTCAAGAGCCATCCCCAGACAGCTGAAGCTGTTGGGTGGAGGTGGAGATGGTCACATCATTGCTCTGCTTTGAATGGGAGGGAAATCAGAAGGGAACTGGAAGCTCAAGAAAAAAATCCCTCAGGGAGGTGTGGAGGCTGTTTGCTGTCAGTGTTTGCCATGGAGGAAGGCTCCTCACCCTGAGCAGGCAGGAGCCAACCACCCATGGGCACCTCTGTGGCTCCTTTTAGAGGAACCATGAGTTTGGTCCCATCCAGACACCACCCGGTGCTCGAACAGATTCTGAGAAGCTCCCCCTCAACAACAGCATCTGTTATTTTTCTAGGATTTCTGAAGAAGACAAGCCAAGGCAGAAGGTTTGCGTAGGTGTGGGGACCGTGAGTCACGGGGAGCTCTGCAGCTTCCCAGAACAGAACTGGTGTGGGGAGGAATTGTGAATGGTCTCTCGTGGAGGGTTGGCTGAGCTCTCCCCCCAGAGCAGCAGTTGCGTTTCGGTTCCTCCTCGGGGCTGGCTGGTTCACAAAGAAGTTATTAATACCCAAAGAAGGCAGAGCTCACGTCACGCCTTCCTCTGGAAGTGTGGCAAGAGAGTCTGTGGTTCCTCCTTTGGCATCACACCCGCCCTGCTCCTTCAGCTTGACCCCGTTGTGGCCGGATGGAGGAGCGTGGGGGGGATGGTTTGGGGTGGGTACCTTGTCACTGTTGGGTTGCCTGGGGGGGACATGCCCTGGGGGGCACTTTCCAGGCAGGGATGTGGGGAGATACTAGTGCCAAGGTCCTTCAGCTTGACCCCGTTGTGGCCGGATGGAGGAGCGTGGGGGGGATGGTTTGGGGTGGGTACCTTGTCGCTGTTGGGCTGCTCAAGGGGCACATGACCTGGGGGGCACTTCCCAGGCAGGGATGTGGGGGGACACTGGTGTCAAGGTGACCCTTCACTCTAGTGACCNACAGGTTGCCCAGGGGAGTTGTGGATGCTCCATCCTTGGAGATGTTCAAAGCCAGACTGAGAGAGTTGGGGTTGTTCAGTCTGGAGAAGAGAAGGCTCCGAGGGGACTTTATTGTGGCCTTCCAATATCTGAAGGGGGCTACAAGAAAGCTGGGGAGGGACTTTTTAGGATGTCAGGTAGTGGTAGGACTGGGAGGATCAAAACTAGAGGTGGGGAGATTGAGATGAGACGTTAGGAAGAAGTTCTTGCCCAGGAGGGTGGGGAGACACTGGCCCAGGTTGCCCAGAGAGGTGCTGGAAGCCCCATCCCTGGAGGTGTTCAAGGTCAGGTTGGATGGAGCTTTGAGCAACCTGGTCTAGTGGGAAGTGTCCTTGTCATTGCAGGGGGGTTGGAACTAGATGATCTTTGAGGTCCCTTCCAAACCATCCTATGATTCTATGGGTCTCAACCACGGCGTGTTTGGCTCCCTTTGGTTGAGCTCGTGGTGTCGAGGGGAGCGGGTGAGGAGAAGAGGAGCCCAGGGGGGCAGGTTTTAGGTCAGTGCCAGGGCAGATGGTGTGAGTCAGGCGTGGGGACAGCCCGGGGCTGGAGGGAGGAGGTTCCCTCACCCAACCCTTCCTCGGGCTGAGGATGTGAGAGCTGCCACATCCCCGGGCGGGCTGGCAGCGGGGAGGCTGCTGGAGCGGGGCCCGCAGGGATCATTCACGGAGCTCCGGATGCTCTGTGAAACCCCGAGAGAATCCGGGCACTGTGCTCCTCCTGAAACCCCCTATTCAGGGCAGGGATAGGGCAGACAAGAAGGAGGAAGCAGAGGGAAGATGAAGCACTGAAGGCTTCTGTGTCCAGCCGCTCGGATGCAGGTGCAGCTGCAGGTTCCCCGGATGCTCTGCGTGACCCTTTCCTGCAGGAGATGCCCTCAGGAGTCCCCCCCTCCCCAGCTCTGCTTTCACTTTGATTTATTCCTGCTTCTGCAGTGTCCTCTGCAGCCTTTTTTCCTCTAAAGTTAGGCTTTGAGCTGGCAGGGCTATGGGGGTTCTCTGAAGCCTGATATAGGGTTGAGCTGCTCCTCGTTACAACCACCGCTCTCCCCTCCCCAGCTGCTCATCTTCAGGAGTTGTTGAGAAATGAAATAGAAACCCCTGTATAGAAAAGAAATAGTGGAAAACCCTGCCCAGCTTTTCATCAGCTTGGTCCAAACCGAGCAAACAGCCTCAAAGGTTACAAGGGAGAAGCCACACGTGGCCTCACACGTCCCTCCCCACATGGTGCTGCTGCATCTGCTCCCCCTCATTAGGAAACCAAGCTGGATAAAGTTGCTGTCACTGCTTTGGTGGCACAAAACCACCTCAGGACACTTCCCCAGGTGGTGTTTTTGCCTGTGTAAGGGAAGAGGAAAGAGTGAGTGAAGATTTTGAGGAGGTCACAATCAAACTAAGGGAGTTTTCCCCCTGGATTGTGATTTCTGACACACAATCTGTGGAAATCCAGGGTGATTCTGCTGAAGCTTTTCCAGATATCTGCTTGTGTCAATGCGACCAGGATCTGGCCTGGCTGCTTTTAAGAAGGGGTTGGCTCCAAGATTCACAGAATGGGTAGATGTGGTGCTTTGGGACATGGTCTGGGGATCAGGGAGATGTTGGGATGAAGGTTGGACTTGATGATCCTAAATGATTCTGTGAAAATACTCTGCTGTGTGCCTGTGTTTATATCAAAGTTCCTTTCAGCAAGCACCTGAAAGGTTGGTTCACTGTCTCCTTCCCTCCTTCCTTCCTCCTCTTCCTCTCTCAGGCTGAAAGAGGAACCAGGTTTGGCTTTTGCTGGGGAGCTGTGGCTGGCTGACAAAGTTGGTCACTCCAGGCTTTGCATGTCCAAGCACCCTGGCAGCTCGTGGAGCTGATGATTTGGTGACATAAGGATGTAAGGGTCTGTTTTGTCCACTTGTCATATTAACATTACATGATGGTGTCCTGGGGCACTGGAGAAGTGTCTGAGAGGGGGCCCTGTTGGTCCTCCCTGCTGCAGGGTCTCAAAAGCCTCTCTGGATTTGCCTGGGAGCTGAGGGTTGGAGGCACCATGGCTCTGAATTCCTTGGAAGGGCTCAGATGAGCAAATAGGGGAAGAGTTTGATCTTGGGTGACCAGGCAGGGTGCAGGAGAGAAGGGTGGCCCTTTGGCAGGGATGTGGAGGAAGAGGAGGCACCATGAGGTGCCTGGAGGAGCTTGGAGAACACACAGAGAAGCGGGGGCAGCCAGGACTGAGCGCACTGGGCATGAAGGACTGGAGGAATTTCTGGGAGACCCTCCAAAACATCTTGGGAAAGGGCTGCAGCCCCTCTCCAGCCTGGGCAACTGTGTTTTCTCCATCTGGAGACTCATCTGCAGCCTAAACTGGTATCTGCTGACTGCTTCCCCAGCTAGGACCAGCAATGCAGCCTCCAGTGGTGTGCAGCTTGGTTCTTGGCTCCCCAGGGCAGAGGCATTTGCTGGCTCAGTAAAGCACTTTAGCATCTGTTTAAATCTCCAGGCTCTGAGCACCCTTGGGTGCTGAGGGATTAAAAAGCACCTCACCTGCCTGCAAGGCTCAGCAGAGGCTTTACCCTCAAGGATGTAAAACATCTCAATTAATGGGGAGTCTAGGGAAGGGCATGAAGGGATGGAGCTTTCAGGAGGAACCTCTAACAACCCATTCAGGAGAGAAACAGCATCTGTAGGGAGTGCAGAGCTGGGAGCCAGTGTGGAGAAGTGGAGAGCATCCATCCAGCTTAAAACCAAAGGTGTCCAGTCAGAGAATCATAGAATGGTTTGGCTTGGATGGGACCTTAAAGATTACCTCCCACTAGAGCAGGTTGCTCCAAGCCCCATCCAGTCTGGTCTTGAACACCTCCAGGGATGGAGCATCTACAACTTCTCTGGGCAACCTCTTCCAGTGTCTCACCACCCTCACAGTGAAGAACTTCTTCCTTACATCTAACATAAATCTCCCTTCTTCCCATTTGAACCTATCCCCCCTTGTCCTGTCACTAAAAGCCCTTGTAAAAAGTCCCTCCCCAGCTTTCTTGTAGGCACCAAAGGCTACAACAAGGTCTCCCTGGAGCCTTCTCTTCTCCAGGCTGAACAACCCCAACTCCCTCAGCCTGTCCTTGTTTCAGCCCTCTGAATCCAGAATCCCAACACCAGTAGTGGTCAGGAAAAGTACTGGAAGTGGGTGAGCAGACAGATTTTCTTGCTGTTTTCTCCTAGAACCCTACAGCAGAGGGCTTGGAGACCTCCTGGACCAGAGCTACGTCTGTGAGATACACCATGAAAGAGGTGCCCATGGGTGACAGCATCTCCAGTTTCCTCACTCCCCCCAGGCTCTGATCTCAGAGCAAAACAGGAGGTCTTGCCTTGCCTGGAGGGACAATATTGGAGTCTCACATTTCATCCCAAGCAGAAGCTGGAAATCTGATGCAGACCCTGTCATGAAGGATTTCAAGCAGAAAACCCGAGCAAGGGGCACAGGGTGTTTGTGTGGAGGTGTCTGTGGATTCTCTTTGGAGGGGCAGGTTGGTGCCTTTGGAGGAAAACCATCTGCAGAGCACAACCCTTCCTTTCCAAGCAGTTGAGACCCTGCTGGGTGTAAAGCCCTTTTCAGCTGAGCTCTGCAGGTGTCACAACCTGTTCTTCCTGCCCACTGGTGACAGATGTGGGGTTTTCAGCCCATCAGGCACCTCAGGCTTGTTTGGCTTCCCCCCCTTCACTGATTGGGTCACTCCATCTACGCAGCTCACAGAAGGCAACTTTCAGTATTGCTCAATTGTGGCTGCACCGTGGTTTGCAACCCCCCCTTCCTCCCAACAAGCATGAAAAGAGGCTTCTTGAAGGCTGGAGGAAACCTATTGTCTGTAGGAAGGTGCTTTGCAGTTATTTTTGCTTGAGGTTGAGGCCCCAGAAGAAGCTGGGCTGTGAGCAGCCAGTTCCCAGCAGCGCTGGTCTTTGCCCTTCTACCTTCTCTGATCACAGAGATGTTTGATTTCTGAAGATCAGAAGGGGAATAATGAGTCCCTTTGACTTCCTCTAATGTTCACGAGGTCAGGGAGCAATCCTGTATTTCTCCATCTCATTCAGCCCATAAGAATGTGGAAGCTCGTGGGAGTGTTAATTACAGCCAATTATAACCTGCTTGACTAGCAGAGATACTCAGGTGGCTCCTGAAACCTGCTGCTGTTGAGGATGGACATTTTTCTTCAACCTCCTGGCTTTGAGGAGCTCTCAGAGCAGGTGTCCAGCAGGAGTGATCTGTGGAGCAGCTTGGGCAGGGTTAGAATTGAACATATTCCTGGGAAATTCTTGCCTGCAGCATTGTGCAGTTTGCTTTGTGCAGCCCTGATGGCTTGTCAGGAATCTCTTCCAGCCCAGCTGGTGATTTTTTTTTTAATCTGCTTGTTGATTACACAGGGACCGTGTATTTACAGCTTTGCACTGTTGCTTAGGGCTTTTTATTGGGTTTTTTTTTCTCGTTATGAAAATACCTGGGAAGCCCTATTGAGGATGAGCTGCTCTTTGTGACGGAGACAAGCTGAGGGTCACGACCGTAAATGCAGATCTGAAAGTTGCAACTGGATTTGTGAGCCTGGGAATGGAGGAAGTCACTTGCAGAAGTGGGATTCACAAACCTAGAAATCGGGCCAAGTAATTAAGCCACGGGCTGGGTGCTGTGCAAACACAAATAGCCCTTGGTTTTCAGCTGTCAAGGGGAAAAACCACCAGCTTTTCAACTGTGATGGGCATCCAGCTGTAACCCAGGGCCATGACAACACTGTGGTTCTGATCCCTTGGTTCAGAAGAGCCAGAGTTCAAGATGCCTCCAGCTTCCAGCACTTGGTCTGCTCCAGGGCTCCTGTTTTTGCCTCTGTGGTTGTGAGCAACACGATGAAATTGGAGCTAAAAATGGCTGTAGCTCTAGAGCTTCCTTCCCAGGGTTAGGAGCTGATGTGGCTTTCCAGACAGCTTGTGCTGCCAGGCACAGCTCACTGCTGGCTGCTCCAGGAGCAGAGCCCCTGTGAAGGAAGCTCCTCTTGATGAAGTGATGCCCCAAAGCTCTCTGTGTGTGGTGTGACAACACTGATTTCAGCTCTGGTCCCCCTGAGTCACCCCAGAGAAGTGGCAGATGAATCACTGCACCCATCTCCTGTGGGCGAGGTGCTGCTTTTCTCATGGGCTCTGGATTTTTGTGCTGAAGTGTGAATCTCAAGTGTACCCTGTCCTCTGACTGCAGTGACCACTTGGTTGTAGGCACACTTCACTTCCCCCCCCTTTTCTCTTTGTGTACAAAGTCTTTTCTCTCCTCCTCCAGCCAGATAGGACCAACCCAAGCCACTGTCCCAGCCCACCAGGAGAGGAGACCCCATTTCCAGGTGATGCTACAGGAGCACAGCTCCTCTTGCTCTTCTCCTCATCATGAGCTCCAGAGGGTGGTTTCCTTCAAGGTGTGAAACAGCTGTGGGAGGAGTGAGGACAATCCTTGTGCAACACCACAAGTTATCCTGCAGTTTGGCTGTTATTAGGAAGCCTTGATTGATCTAAGGATGGGCCTGGGGCAAAAGGGAGTGTCTGGCTCCTTGGGTGACATTCTTTGGGTGGCTGCAGGAGTGATGAAGGAATTCTGATGGGTGATGTGGTCCACCAGCTCCTTCCTGTCAGGAAGCCCTCTCATCATGGCATGGAGGAAGTCAAGAGGGATGGTACAAGCTGTACCAACTGCAAAGGAATCCTTGTCCTCCAGCATGAGCTTACAGACTCTGACTTGGGGACTTGCTCTGGGGAGCCAGATGGCAACACTAAATGAGCCCATCCTCAAATACCCTGGGCCTGAGTCTGCCACTCAGAGCTGCAGATGGTCCCAGCCTGGGAACAAATCCAGGCTCTTTAGGTCAACTGGGCTGAGTGTATCTTATTAAAGGAGAAAAATACCTCCTCACCAGCCAGTGGGGCCCTGTCCTCTCCTTTCTGCTGAGGTGAGTGCTCATCTGACCTTCTGGAGAGCTGGTTCAGGGAGCTAAACTGGCTCAGAAATAACCCTCCCCCCAAAAAAAAAGAGATTAGTCTTCACCACAGATGGTACAAGGTGGCAGGGAGGGAATGGGAATGGGTGGTGGAGGAAGGGCAGGAACCACAACACCCCGACTTGGGTCAATTAAAACTGTTGTGGAATTTCACCCCGAGGCTTCAGTGGGATTTAATGTAAGCAACGCAGGAGCTTTGGCTTCTCCAGGAGAAACTGCACCTATGGAGCAGTAAGGAGAAAGGAATGAGGGAAGGTGCCCACAGATGAGAATGGGTCTAACTTCTAAAGAAACCCCACACTTGGCAATTACTCGACCTAAGCACATTTCAAAGGTGGCTGCCTCTTGCACTGTCAGTGCATATTCATTCTGAGAAACCCAGAATGTGCTGGGCTGGCATTCTCTCTCTGCTTTTCATGAATCTGCTAACGTGCCCAGAAAAGGTCTGCTTGGAAAGCCCATATTAGAAGTGTATTAATTTTGAGCTTGTCAAAAGGAGCTTTTTGCATGGGAAATGGTTCTGCAAGTTTTAAGTGAAACTAAACCCCTCGTGCTGGTCGTGAGGATGCTCAATCCTGGTTAAACTTGGCTCACTATGGTTGGAAAGGACCTCTAGGATCATCAAGTCCAACCTTCATGGACTGGTTGAGTCCAGGCTGAGGCTTGCTGGGCTGTACTCTCCCCTATTCACCACCTTTCTGGTTTTATTCCTTGTAAATGCACTTATTTAATGATGTCTGAAGAAACCAGGCTAAATATGATGAGCACTAAACTTTTATCTTGGTTCTTCTTGCCTTGTGGACAAACCCCAGTGTGTGTGGTGGGGCTACAGACCCTGTGGATCTCTGTGTCTCATCAAAGCAGAGGAGTGTAACTCATTTTCATATTTCCAATGAAATATTCACAGATCCAGGAGGGAATAAGCCGGGGTGAACATCACTTTGTATGAATCTGCATATATTGTGTATCCCTGCAACACATGGGCAGCTCAGAAAATTCAGAATAGGGGTTGTTGTTGAGAAATGTCTCCCTGCTCTGGCTTTGAGGACAATAATGATTGCACTTGCCCAGATTCTCATTTAATTAGCAGATTCCCCAAATTGGGCACTTAAGGATTTAAGTCCCTATTTACCCCCTGTGGAAGCTTCCCAGGGAGGCTGGGAAACACCAACTCCAAGTGTGAGTGGAGGGTGCTCAACCTCCTGAGATATGAGGCAGGTTCTTCCCTGGCTACTTAATACAGACATTAAGTGCTGAACGTTAAAGACACCTTCATTAGATGATGCTGGGCTTGAATTGATTCTTCTGGAGACCTATAGGTTAGGAGAGGGAAGGAAAATCAGTAATGGAGCAGAAATGAGTGTGATTTAGAGCTCGGGTTGCATAGAGCCAGAGCCATGCATCAGGCTAATGAGATTCAGCCTTGTTTGGTTACAAGCACTGGAGACAGGAGCAGAAAATGTGATCCCCCAAGCCAGCTCTCAGGAAATGAGAAACAATAGAGTGAGGAAATCAAATTTCAAAGGGCAGGGATATATTTATCAAGTTTTCCTTAGAATTTTTGCAGGGCTTTTTGGGCGTTCTCAGGGCAGCTTTTTTGTTGTTGGTGGTTTTTTTTCCCCTCCTGTATTTTTTCGGTCAGCCGACATATGGCTGGAGGATTAGCTCACTGGGGAGCACCCTTGTTTGTGACCTATTTGCTAATGCAGGGGCTGGGGGCAGCAGGAAGGGACAAATGTCCCCGTGGTTGTTGGGTGCTTTTCAAGCGCCGCTCCCGTCGTCGCTCCCAGACATTTGGAACAGACTCATTAGCTAATTAGTGGTGTGCTTGGCCCCACGTGGTGGTCGTCGCTGTGTGGGTGATAGTCACATTAGGGCTGAGGAACAGGCCCTCCTGGGGCTTCCTGGCAGCTGCTCTGTGCTAGGTTAGTTGGGGGGAGGCTTGGGAGAG
>VYZX01002495.1:44335-61596 GCA_013401335.1 Brachypteracias leptosomus | reverse complement strand
TGGACTTGATCTTGAAGGTCTCTTTGAACTAGGACGATTCTATGATACTGAGGTTTGCCCTGACTCAGGTGTGGGACATTGAACTTGGCCTTTTTGAACCTCATGAGGTTCACATGGGCCCACTTCTCAAGCTTGTCTAAGTCCCTCTGAATGGCATCCCATCCTTCAGGCATGTCAACCACCTTACTTAGCTCAGAAACACCTATGGATAGAAATGGAAGTTTATTCTTTTATAAGCATCTCAAGGTTCAAATAGCTGCTTCTATGGAACAGAACAGAAAGCATTTCCTGCATTTATTTTATTTGAAATTATTTTTTCAGTACTCCTTGATTTCACAGAGAAACTTAAATTTAAAAAGGTTATTCTGCAGCTTTATCATACACCTTGTTGTAAATACTGATACCAGCATCAAGAACACTTTAACATATCAATTGTCTTGTTATGTTAAAGTGTATAAATATTCATAACCTTTTTGCAAATATGATTCTCTCCTGTCTTTCCAGGGTACGTAAAAATAATCCTGGTGAAAACATACATGGCTTTACATTTCGAGTATATGCTTATGTTGGATATAATGGATAATCTGAAAATAATAAGAAAAATTAATAAGACCTATGTTTTGAACACTTGGGAACTGAAATGTTGCTTGAAGATGGTTACAAATTGCTAAACTAGGATATGCTAAGAGAACTTGCTTCTGACTGTCTAGTGGCTTTTTTAATCTACCTCCTCTATCCTCTATTGAGGGCAGAAACTGTTTTCTGTCTACTAATACAGTACATATGCAAAATGTATTCCAACACTTTTCAAAACTGCTGGATACTGAGCAATACAATTATTAAAAATAAACCTAGTAACCCTAAATCTTGAGAATTTTGAAATAATTAGTACTAAATTTTCTCAGAATTACTTTTCCTTACCAAGTTGAAACTTTTTGTTCAAAGTAGATTTGGAGTGGATAAAGGGGCTCCTCATTTGATTTCTTCAATATTATGCAAACTGGAATGACATGCTTTTGCACTTGAAACATTCTGAATCTACCCTTTGAGGTGAAGTTGGTCTGAGAAAGCTTTTTCTAGAAGAAAATGTTTCCATTTTAAACTGTGTACTACATAAAAATCAGGACATATAATAAATTAAAATTAACATCAAATGTATCTTGAAACTTCATCCTGCTTTTTTGTAGCTAATATTTTTACAACATTGTTTTGCCACTGGTTTAGTTCAACGCAGAACTGTAATAGATATAAGTGGTGACAAAGAATTTATTAGCTTTTTTGCATTCATATTTGTGTTCTTTTGATTTGCATCTCTAACAAGCCATAAGAATATGCACCCAAGAAAGAATAAACCAAAATTCTAGCAAGCCACAGATGCTTTCTATATGCCAGATATAAACAGAGATAGCAGTTTGCCATAAATTACAATTTCAATAACAATTTCGGCAACGTGGCCACCAGAAATGCATTGCCTGACTGAATTATTTCTGAAGTGCATCACTGATTAAATAGCAGATAGATGCAACTTTTTACTGTTAAAGTAGTGAATTTCAGCAAATCATTCTTTCAAGTGTATTTTCACTTGGAAAAGCTACAGATTCATTTGGGAAGACTGAGGGGAAATTTTTTTTTCTTTTTCCTTCAGCTCTTTCCCTTTGTGAGTTGGTTTTGCTGTCTTGCTGAGCCGAAATGATGGTTGAAAAAGACACAGGAGCAGATTAACCAAAAATAGTAGGGAAGAATAGAGGCAGCAAGAAATAAGACACAGGGAGGAAAGAGATAACTGAAGAAAGAGGAAAGAGAGAGGTGCTATACTGAAAACAGATGTCAGGATGAAAGGAGATAGCAAGCAACTAATACAGGAAAGAGTAAAATCAGAGTCAAAGTGATACTTGATAGTAGATCACTTTCACCTGTGTTCCATTTTGTGTGAAATATTTTCTCATAAGATTAGTTCTCTTATGGCTCCTAATTTGTATAATACACAGTGCAAACAAAGCACTAAATAATGAGAAAATTTATTCAGTATTCATATTGCATTCATGAAAAATATAGCTCTTTTCAGGTAAAGTATTTTAACTTGATGTCATTGTGTCACTGGAGGTGATTTAGATATGTACATTGGCTAAATATCCATGGCAAACCAAAGATTTAACAATTTTGTTTTATCAAGTAAATTATATTTCAAATGAAATAAAAGACCTTTAATTTTAAATGCAAGAGGATATGTCTCGCTGGATACATAGGAGAAAAATATATATTTGTGTTATGTATCAGGTGATTGGGATTGTCTTTTTCTCAGACCCTGATATATTTGGGTCTGCAAAATTATGCTGATGAGCTACTGTAGCTCTCAAAAAACAGTGTGGGCTCAGGATCTTGTTCTTCTTGAGCTGAAAGTTATTTTCTGACATCTGTTTCTGCCCTGTATATGTTGTATGTGTGCTAGGAAATACCATTGTCCCTACCCACATTTCTTCTGTGCTCTTATTTTGTCCTCTTATTCCTTTTTGGGGGTTCCTGCTTATGGTTGCTCTTTTATTCACTCTGCAAATCTTTTCCATCATTATGAATTTTATTATGATGTTGTTGTGAAGAAAATTAACTCTATCATAGCCAAAATCAGCACAGATGTAACTAGAAAAAAATCAAGATAGAAAACCAACATCAATTCAAGAGCTTTCTCTGACTTTACTCCTTGCAATGGGCCAACTGTATTCTGAAGAGGAACAATGTGGAAGGTCATCAGCTGATATGAAAATATACAAATACATTTTGGAAATCTTAATTTATGAAGATGAAATCTATGCTATGAATTCTGAAGTATCTAGTAACAGTGACAAGCTTATCAGTTGAAAAGGAAATCAGTCTGGTTGTCAGGTTCTTCAGCACATTTTTCTGTGAGCTGAGGGAGTTATGAGCATTTTTTCAGGACATGAAAGGCAAGTTTACAAGTGGAAAAGTAGAGTGCCTTAATTAAACATTATGTAGAGTTATAGATAAGTATTTAAAGGGTGAAAAGAAAGGCATCAGTCTCACATATTTCTGTTACTCAAACTATTAATATTTTGCTCTGCAGAAGGGAAAGACACTGCTGTAGATTGAGAAATATTTTCTAAAAAGCTGATTCACACAGCTTGCTTAAGGTTGTGGAATCCAAGAACTGTTTTATCTTATTTTCCTCACAAATGTTTTCCATGTGCTAAATAAGTATAGTGGGAGAGGGAGTATACATGCTGATCTGTTGTTGATTGTGCTAAGATCATAAACGAGCTTTAACATGCAGCCTGGTAGCATCTCCATTTTTGGATAAAGGTGCACCTAATTATAAGGATATAATTCAAATTCACTAGCTGTGCAGTTAAGATATCAGACTTTGCAACCACAAGTGCTGCACCCAGTGGGTAAAAGGTGAAATTTCATTCTGCATGTGAAGTTGTGAGGTGGTTCCAGGGGCACAGCTGAAGCTTCTGCCTCTTTTACAAGTCACTTCCAAGCAGCTCCAGCAACTGCCTCTGAAAGAACTGCTTTGGTCACAGGCCAACCTGACCCAGACCCAACTTGCCTCCTTCTTCGATCAAACTGAAGGAAACTCAACCCAAAAGTGTTACACAATTCATTCTGTAGGTATTGCTGAATTTCAAAGGTGTCTTTGTGAGAACAGGAGAAATGAAGGTTACAGAAAGAAGCAGAAATTTCAAAAAAAGTAGAAGTCCTTTTACATAAAGGTCTCATCTTTTTTTGGGCGTTGAGGCTCAGGAAAATTGTGGGAAGCCTGCTTGGAGGAAGAAAAAGAGAGGGAGGCAAATTATAACCTAATAATAATGTCCTTTGAGGCCAACATCTGTAAGAGCTGTACTGTACAGCACAGGATTGTGGGCTAGCTATAAAAACCCCCCAAATACTTAAACTTTTTCTTGCAATTTTGGTATTTTTTTCTCCTCTGTTTTGTACCTAGTTGTTCCTCTCTAACAGTGTTAATAGGGTGTAAATCAAGTAAGAAGCTGATGGAGAAGACCTAGCACAATGGTACACAGCATTGTGGTCTTTGCATGTATTAGAACTACTTATACTTTGATGTGTAACTGGAAAATGCTTATACAACCACTTCAGCAGAGATGCTTAAGAGAAACAAAGATTGCTAGAACTGCACAATTTGCAGAAAATAACTTTATGCCCTTGTTATTGCCTGGGAACATAGATTTTTCAAAGCAAAAGCTACTAGGATAAAAGAGAATAGAAAATGAAAGGAACATGCATTCCTCTAGCAAAAATAATCTCTTAAAATTCTGTAGTGATTATTTACACACACTGGTATTTGAAAACTTGCATATTGTTTCTTTGTGTAGTCCTAAAATGGATCTGTGCATTTAAAGCAGTATAGACAGCAATGATCATGTTATAAGACGAAAACAACAAAACAAAGCAAGCCATAAAAAGTTAGCTGTGCTTGGCATAAAATAGTTGTCCCTAGTGGCAAAAGAAATAACTTGTACAGCTAGTAGAAAACATAGAGGCTATGAAGTATTATTGAAAAGACATCTATAAATCAATCCATACCTTCTAAAAAGCAAAAATTACTATGCCAATGCTTAAGAGCTAAGAGCATTATTTAGCAGTAGCTGTACAATTCTGTGTAACATATACAATAAAGTATGCCTCCATGATTCCGTATTTTTTGGTGGCAAAAGAGTAGGTGACTCTTAAAAAACAGAAGGCTCAGTTCTAGAAGGAATATAACTTGAAGCTATGTTTTGAGAGCTATGTTTATTACTTCTCAGAAAATCCGATGCAAGGTTATGACCGCCTTTCAAGATTTAAAAATAAGTACAGTTGCCTTGTCACTGCATACTTTCAAATAATTTACAGGGAAGACTCATTGTTGGTGTGTCTCAATATGAAATAAGAATTATTTCTTGAAAACTTTTGCTTGGTCTCAAATTACAGAACCATAAATCAACTGGTAGCTAGAAAAACTCTTTATGCAAATAAATATTGATCAAGAAAGATTGTAGAGGCACTTTTTCTTCCTATTCTCCTTTTACATCAGCCTTGAAATAAAGCTTATAAAACAATGAAAGAGCTAATAATTATGTGCTGAAGTAATTAAACTAGAATTTTATCCATTTAATCTTCTTATGTTGCTAAAAGAGAGCATTCATGGCTTTTTAAAGAAGCTTTAAGAAAATTTATTTTAAAAGGGTATTTTGCAATAAAGTCACACAATACAGGATCTAATTCTTCTTTAACGTCTAATTTTTTTTTTTTTCCATCAACCTGACTCTACTTGATTAAATTCATCTGGATTACAGCAATGTAAATTAGACTAAAAGCTGAACTACAATGTTTTATTTTGAATAGCCTACAAATACTATGAAAAATGTGAATATATGTAGATTTTGTATCTCACTTTGTATTGCATTATATTGCAGTTATGAATGTGACTATGATAGTTTATTATGTATTTATCTTTTATTTAATACACATGGTAATTGTGGAGGGTTTACCTTGGCTGGGTGCCCGGTGCCCACCCCTAGTCCCTCTATCACTCCCCCCCGCCCCCAAAAAAAAACCTCTGTCAGCAAGGCAAGCGGGGAGAGAGTAAGATGGAAAAGAAAAACCCGTGGGTTATGATAAGAAGCAGTTTTAATAAACAGCAGAGAAAGCAAGGCCATGCACGCGAAGCAAAAGCAACAAAGCCGTTACTCTCTACTTCCCATCCGCAGGCGGTGTCGGGCCTGTCCCGGGAAGCAGGGCTCCAGAACGCGTACCGGTTGCTCGGAGGACAAACATCTTCCCCGAATGTCCCCGTCCTCCTTCCTTTATAGTTGAGCTGATGTCATATGGTATGGAATATCCTATTGGTCAGCTCAGGTCGGCTGTCTGGGTTGTATCCCCTCCCAGATCTTGCCCCCCCGTACCTTTGGTGTTGTGTGGGCACTTATGACTAGACATAACAGGGGTGTGTGTTATCAACAGCCTCTGGCTCCCAGTACTGCAGTATGAGGGTTGTATGGGGAAAATCAGCTCAGACAGACCCACTACAGTAATAACTTCTTTTTAGAATGTGACTTATTTAATATCCCAGGTAAATTTACAGTTACGACCCTCTTACCTTTCATTCAAGAGCATGAGCATTGCTTACTGCTTTAACACTTATTTTAAAATATTGCACAGAGAGCAGCTGGTGCATAATTGCTGTTCATCTCAGAAATTAAAACTGCAAGTTTCTGATCAGACCAGGATGTAAGCAGTTGATTTGTTTTTGATGAACTTTTGTTTGAAACTGAAAGCCCTAGGAAAAGCATTTATATGCTATTAAACTACTCTCTTAAACTTCTTAATCTTAGTCTAAGAGTGGTCTCAGTGAAGAAATAAAGAAATAAATAGTACTATCTGCGTTTTGCCACCTAACAAGTTACACTGAGCAAGTTTTCTGTGGGTTGGAGGACTGCTGATAGAGAATGTTTTCTTTCCACTTTGGGGTCATGTGATTTTGATAATTCCATGTGGTTATGCCTCCATACATATATGATGGATGCACCCTTTGCTCCAACCCACTGCCTGCCACTGACATCTGTTCCAGAATCTAGCAGATTTTGTCTGAGTAGTTACAATAACCTTTCTGCTCTCCCCGGCCTATGTGCTGAAATGAACACGTACTGAGTGGAGTAAATGAAGGAGTACAAACATCCTTCCATCCCTCAAGTCACTGTCACTGCAGTAAGCCTTTAGGTGTTTGCAGAGTAGTGCCACAACCTCTCCAGGCTGTGCTCATCCCCACACTCTCTAGCGAAGCAAAGAAAAGATACCTCATTTATGCAGAGCTTATGTTTATTCTCACAGTTTCATACTACTGAAGAGTTACAGTTCTGTTTCCTAAAACCTGGGCTGAATGTTACCATCTTATTGTGCTGTATTTTCAAGACAGTGTTGAAAGTTTAGGAATAATCCAGGTAACAGTCTAAGCATTTTTATGAAGACATTGATTCTGTCAAAGCATAAATAGAGTTTCAAAGTGTGGCATAAAATTTAAAAAATGATGTACAGAAATTTATTGGGTTTGTGTATTAATGCACTCAAAGGATTTGAGTTGTTTCAATTGTAAGAATGATCTAAAAGAATAGGTAAAAGTACTGCCTATAGCATGGGTAAAAATGTAGTAAAGTCTTGGAGGTTATGAAGCAAATATTTTCCTTAACCACAGTGGCCTTGTTGAACCTCATGAAGTTCACATGGGCCCACTTCTCAAGCTTGTCCAAATCCCTCTGGATGACATCCCCTCCCTCAGGCGTGTCAACTGCACCTCTCAGCTTAGCGATTTCTGTAATACTATTATTAGTTTGCTAATTTTGAAAATTGCCTTTGTGATAATTGTTGTTCACAGATAAAGAGTAATCAAAAATAATTTAGACTGAGTAGCTGCATGAATAAAATTGTTAGGTCTACATCCATTTAAATTGTTGTAAGGAATGCATTATACTTTTCCTTACTGTTTCAAATTTAACAGCAGAGCAGATAACCTTACAAATTCTTACACTCAGTGGAACTAGCAAGCAGAACTATATTTGTACAACACTGACATTTTTTTTTTTGGCAAAACCCATATTTATTAACTCATGTAGCAAATTCATGTCTGTTTCAAGAAGTTGCTTAGTTTCAAACAGACTCCTCCAGAACATTAGAAACAAATAATTTCACCTTTTAGATTTCTTGAAAATTTCCTTTGTTTGAAAATCTGTTTTTCATATGAGCAGGTTAAAGGAGCAAAATGAAACCAAGTATTTTTTTAAATATTTTTGGCCCAACAGTGAAAAATTTTTTCAAACTTTCATAACAGAGTGAAAAATCTGTCCACCTGTGTCTCCAAACAGAACAAACTAGGAATTTGGAATGAGTAATGTTGAATGCTTTATTCAAATGTCAAGCTTTCAACACTTCAATTCATTGGCTTCTTTGGTTGTTTTCAGAGTTTTGGAAAGTTCTTAAGAAACTGGAAAGCTTTTAGTCTACAGTCTGGACTAACTGTTTCATGTGGGCACATAAGGTGAATGGTTGAACTGATTCTTCTGCATGTCCATGAGACATAACAGAAGAGTAGACAGGTGGTTCAAATAGACATCTACATGTGGACAGCCCTCATAGCCATCTTAGGTAAATTTCTCTAAAAAGGTGCAGGTAGTGATTTTTTAGTATCTTTTCCCCTGGTGCAGATCACAATATGCTTTTTTAAGAGCACAGAACTCTTAATTCAGCGCTCTGAGAGATGCACCAAGATAACCGTACAAGATAACTGTTTTTAGAGTTACAGGAACACAAGCTGCCAGTGAGAACTGGTTGATGTAAAGAATAGAGTTTTACACGTTAAATTACTTACTGAGGAAAAAAATGTTCTGGTGTCTTCAAGTATACACTGACATTTACAAGCAGAAAAGAAATAGGAAAGTATGAAAAGCCAAGCAAAAACAGCTGGTGTGAGGTGATTCTAGCTAGGCAATTGATTTATCATAATTTATATTTTTTTAAGAAATTGAACAGTCATTTCTGAATAACCTAATAACCTCTACCTCCTTTTTTGTTGTTGTTGCAAAAACGTCCTTGTTTATACTCAAAGCTCTATTGGCACAATGTTTAAAACCAGGTCCAGTGAAGACAGTGACTCTTTAAACAAGTTCCATAACTTCTCTATGAAAGACTTGTTGCCCCAATCTTGTGCTTAGCATAGCAGATACTACTACTTCAATATTTGCTTTCCTAGCAATAACACAAGTAGTGAATATTCCAGAGTTAAAGTAACTATTAGTTACACAGCTGGAAGCTCAAGGAAAGCTGGGTCCAAATCCAGTGAGTCCTACAAATAAAAGATTTCCAATCACAGTGAAAAAATACATGTTCCAGTATTCTAATGAGGCACTACTTAATGTTGTTAATTATTGTTCTTTATCAAGCTAATCAGGCTGCAGACAGATATCTTATAGCATAGATGATGATCACTCTCAATAGTAACAGACATTGAATGAACCTCTAGGTTCATTCAATAACTTCTAGATTAATGTTTCCTAATATAACTTAGTGATTAATTATTAGAGAAACAGAGCACATGAGTGATGTGTAAAGGGCTACTGATTAAAAAGAGTGTTAATCTTGGACTGACTATTTTTACTAATTGAATACACTCAGTGGGGTAAAGCATGTAAATATGGGCTTTGATTCACTACATTCTGTATGGGTTGTAAAGAGCAACAAGATAGTTATAACTTTAGTATGTTAATGGGCTCAGATTGAAGGAGATCACCTATATAAGGAAAAAGTACAAATAACTTTATCAATCCTGTTAGCCACCACCCTTCCAGCCTGAAATTTTCATTAATCAGTACTTAGGGTTTGTTTTCTTCTAAAAGAACATTCTTTTACTTCAAGTTAATTTTTCACTTTGTTTCAGTTAACAGTTCAATGATAGAATATTTATTTTTCTATAAAGTATCAGGATTTGTATCCTGTGCGTTAAATAAGGAAAAGATCTGAAAGGGGAAAAATAACTAAAAACTGCATTTTATGTATGTATAGAAGATGCCTTCTAGAATTCTACAGACAGATTTAGTTTTATTTTATTCTGAATTATGCTTTTTAAAATCTGCTTTTAATGTAGGCTTGTATGTTTAGTTATTTGTAAATCAACAGCATCGTGATCATCTGTGTTTGAGATACAGTATTATTGTCCCTCTTTGCAATGAATTTACCTTCTAATAGCAATTCCACCTAATTTAATAAACTTCATGAAATATTCAATAACTTCTTCAAATGGCTGCTTCTTATTCTTCATTCACTGTACTTCTGCTTTCTGTTTCTTATGTGGGCTTTAGTTGATAGAGACACATTCCCTGATGATCCTAAGTGGAATTTTATTATATCATAAAAAGGGCTTGACAAAACACCTTTTTTATTGAAATGCACAACCCCCCCACGTCTATCACCTGTGGCCAACCCAACTATAATGGAAATTGGCTGTAGCTCTCTACTGTTACTCCTTCTGCATAGTAAGAGAATAAAATGAACTCTAAACATGTTTTAACTTCTTCAACTTTAATACGTGGTTAACATTTATTTTCTGAAGTTCAACTTTAAAATCAATGCATTGGATTTTACAAGAGTGCTCTGATCACCCCACCCACCCAACTTTCTTTCCAGCCCTCTAGCATGTAACTCCTACCCCTCCAGTAAGTTGGTATACCTGAATGCTGGTTGTTCTTTGACAGAATAAAATTGCTAAAAAGACTCGCAATACTCCAAAATCCTCTTAAACACTCATCTACCTCTCAAACTATAGCATTTAAAAAAGAAAAAAGCAAACCTACAATCAGGTGCTTTATATTATAGGATGAAAAACTGTCAAATACTGCAGTTGCAATTCATGTGTCTTCCATCTAGCACAGGTTTTCATCAGCCTCAGCAGGTGTATCACAGTAGGTCAACACAGGACAACCTAGCTCATCAGATCAGTCTAATTCATTGCTTCCTTTTATGGCAATAGTAAATAAAAATTCTTGCAGAATTCTTGGACACTACAGCACAACGGTAATTTGGTGCGTGTTGTTGTGTCTAAGCATATTTTAAACTGTTCAACGGATAGTGAATGTTACACAGTGATTCTTAAACAGTTTAAAACTACTGAGGCATTCAGTAAACGACAATCTCATGCTAGAATGTTAATATTTGTTTATTACAGTTCTTTAAAATTATGCAAAATTAAATTGGAAACATCTTAATATATTCCCTACCTTCAGATGTGTAACACACATTTATCTATCTTTCTACACACAAACACTATGTTTTCAAAATACAATGGCAATATTCTTGGATCTTTCAGTCAACAATTCTTAAAAATATTTTCTGAAGCCCCGCCCTAAGCCATTAAGGTAGCATAATGCATTCCTGCCTATCTCTGTATAATTAATTGCATTTCTAATACTTTATGAGATAGTGATTAAAGGAGTATTTGGCATTTTAATTTAACAGATATTCTTTTACATTTCAGCATGCTGATAAATTGCTCAGAGTTAAGCTAAATTTAATAAATTACAAGGAATCTAATAACAACAACAAAAGAGTTCCGAAAGCTTGAATAAAATCTTTTGCCCTTTAATTGTCTGAGAGTTGCCTGCATGAGCTTTAGTCTGTCATGATCATCTGCCAAAGATAAAACAAAAGCTGCTAAGAGGAGGAATGAAGAGGGGAAAAGAGAAAGAAATTAAAACTCAGAAAATCATATCATGCTATAGTTTCACAACATTTTTTTCTTTTTTGTTTAAACAGCCTTGGAGATATGATCCAAAGTCTTAAAGCAAATGTATGAACTTCTTTGTGTGTGATGAGAGCCTCTGATGCTGCCATACTGAATGGACTGCTTGGGAGGACTAAGTCCTNTTCTACAGTCCTCAGAGGTTGTTAGTGAACTTCTGATATATTTTCTGGGTAAAGGAGCCATTAGATTTGTATATTTATTCCTAAATGCAGATTTCTCTCTTCCTTAAGAGCATAAAGTTTAAAAAAAGGGGGCAGTTTATGCCTGCCAATTTTCAGGCAACTTGCATCCTCCCTATCTTCTTTGTAGTTGTATGACTAGGAAGGAAACTTAAGAAATGCATGGTCTTTTTCTAAACATCCTGATCTTCCTTGAAGCTATTTAATGATGAAGGAAATGAGATGAAGTAGGTTATCTAGCAGAAAACACATTCTCATTTTCCCCACACATATGTCTATATGCAACATATTGGTACTATGCTGCAAGCAGTGGCTTTTGATGCGTCTTCCTTAAACTGTCCAGTGTGTCATTCCCCTGTGGTTAGTGAAATCTCAGTAAAATGAAATCTATTTCAGCCAAACAACTTTAATGATAATGATTAACAGTGTATGAAACCAAATGTAGACTGTAAGTACATGTAGCTCAGCTGCTCAAAACTGCTCTGTTATCTCTTAGACATTTTGAATCACTAAAGACATGCTGGTTCTCTGTTTAAGGATCAGATATTACTATTGTCAAAGAGCAAGAAATCTGCTATTCCTGGTTGTGCCTTAAAGGATCATTTGTGGACAATTCATATCACAGCACCTGATATGCATGTGTGTTGGTTTATTCTTGCAATATGATATCCATCACTTTGAAAATCTGGCCCTAAGTCTCCTGATACAATGATGTAAATGTCATTTAAGTATGCAACCCAGTAGTTGAGCAAAAAGAAAAAAACATTAATAATTTACTTTATGAAAAGCAAAAAGCTTTTTGAAAAATTGACCTCTAATTGTTCAGTGCTGGAAGCTTGTCTTTAAAATTTAGCTTGGATTTTCTAATTTCAGCACTGAAAAAATCCAAAATAATGTAGCTGGAAAAAAAAAGAAAAAAGCTTCTTCACATTCAGTTTTTACACTAACAGATATAGATACTGTATCTACTTAATATTAACATATATTAGTTGTATAAATATACCTGTAAGAATCCTAGCCTAGCATCGCATTCTACCAGGTAAGAACTATGCTTATAAACATGCCAAATATAAACTGTAGTAAACACAAAAATTATTTTCTTTCAAATTAACTGTCTGGACAACTATGCAAAGAAAATAACCAATTGTTCATTAAGTAAGTTTCACAGAACCTTAAGACATTTTAACAACTGGAATTGTAACAGGCCTCAAATTACTTATTCTAATTAATTTTTTATATGGAACAGGAAAATCTGGAAGTAACTGACCTTTAAGTGGCAAACCCATTTCTGCTGCAGATGATATTGTAAGTGAAATTCCATTATAATGACGGTAATGTACCAGCTGATAGTAATTGGATTACAAATAGGAAATTTTAGAAGATTTAAAAGCTAATTACTGAATGTCATAGTGAAACAAATGAAACTATTTCTGTTGCAGTAATATCTGAATTGCTCCTAAGTGTTTCTTCAGTGAAGATATTTTCTAAATGGTGGTGGGTCTAAATATTCCTATTTAAGCTCCAAAAGAGTTTTTACACAGCAGACAAGTCAAATCTTACTGGCACGGTTGCCTGCTGCATGCCAGTAGAGAAGCAGCCCTAAGGAAAGGTGAAATGTTTCTACATCAGGGTGGGCAATGAAGAAATTGTCCTTTTTTTTTTAACAGTGATGATGGGAATCATCTGGAGTCCTGCCCTGACATTGCTCTGAGTCAAGCCTGCCTTGTTCAAGTACAGACTTTTGGCTGTCCCTAGGGCACTAACACACAGCTCTTGTGGGGCTCTCTCTTCATTGTGGCCATCCATTTTTCCCCCACTGAATACCCTTTAAAAAGCTTTCAAGAGTAAAACCTTCACAGAATAACTCTTTTGAAAGGTAGAGTGCATGAGTAAATTGGGTTGTTGGTCTCTACAGCTACCTGAAAGGAGGTTGTATTGGGTGGGGTGTCAGTCTCTTCTCTCAAGTGGCAGGTGATGGGACAGGAGGAAATGGCCTCAGGTTGTGCTGGGGGAGGTTTAGATTGGCTATTAGGAAAAATGTCTTCACCAAAAGGGTTGTCAGGCAGACTAGAGCAGATTGTCCAGGGAAGTGGTTGAGTCGCCATCCCTGGAGGTATTTAAAAGACTTGTAGATGTTATATTTAGGGACATGATTTAGTGCTGGTCTTGGTAGTGCTGGGTTACTGGTTGGACTTGATCTTAAAGGTCTTTTTCAACCTAAGCAATTCTATGATTCTATATAACACAAAGAAGAAACTGTAATTTTAAAGTTTTTAGATTTGCCCTCCATATTTAAACTCTACATAAAAGAAAAAAAGGAAATGTATAGCATAGTCTTTTTGTTTATCCTTCAGTCAATTAAATTTTAATATAACCTTAAATTAGCTTCAGAGAGAGTAGCTACTTCAAATTATATGTTATCCTCTCAAATCAAACAGGCAAACGGTAATGTTTCCAGTTAATGCCTTTTGAGTTTATACCCTTCTTTAAACAGGGAGTGTAAGTATTTACCAGGGTGCTTTCAGAAAACTACTAAGTGCTGCCTAAATAGATATTGGCATTTCAACATAAATGATTGCTGTGAAAAGCAATTAAAAACTCTCAAGTATGCCTGTCTGTTTCTGTTGTAAATGCCTTATAGGGGTTTATGATAATTGCATTGTAGCAGGCTCCTGGAGTCTGTGAAACTGTTGGGCTTCCAGCACTAGAAGGAAGCATTTTGTCTTCCTGGATAGAAGCAAACATCAGGAGTATTAGTGGGACAGAAACATGCCTCATAACTTTCCAAAAGAACAAGGTGTATTGCCTCGTCCTCAGCCTCAGTAACTATAAAAGTAGGATTGCAAGGAGTTGAGCCCCTGCTTTCTCACGATGCACAGCAGCATTTCTTGAGGTGGTTATGAGAGGGTAATGTACACAACTTCACGGTGACAGGAATAGAAATACCTCCTTTGCATATAAAAGTACTAATTATTTGGATANTATCACTAGGACACTCCTTAACCTGGTGCAATCAACTGACTACTACCCACTACTGATCCTCCAGACAGGTGGGGAGGAAGCTGCATCCCGTAGTGTGAAGGGAATGAAGAAAAACTTCAACGCCTTGGGATGGTTGGTGAAAGAGTCTGGGGCGCAAATTATTTTCTCTTCTCTACTTCCATTTTCAGATGAGTCCATAAATGCCTGGCTACAAGACTGGTGCTACAGGCAAGAGGGGTTAACAGAGCATCTGTTGTAGGTGTATTGACCCTAAACCTCGACAGCGGCTAATTTATTTTGGGAGTGAGAGAAGATAGATATCAGACACCCCATTAAAATATTTGAATCTTGAATTTTTTGCCTGTGATGTACCATTCTGGCAGTGAGGCTTTGAAGAGAACTGACTTCCACAGAAAAGCAACAGTGCACAGCACAGAGTTTCATACAGAAACGAGCACCAAAGCATCTCACTGTGTGCTCTTGATACAACCCCTTTGGTCTTTTTCCACAGTGACCCACATTCCTTTATTTTAATGAATAACTCTCATCCTCACAGATCCACAGTGGCTGTCCCTCCCCTCATTAAAGATAACAGGAAATTTGCCAGTAATTTGAATAGAGACAGGAATAAGTCATTTATTCTCTACCATTGAAACACATAAAAGGTTGTCAAGTCTATGAATAAGTAGTTTCATCCTTTTCTTCTTATTTTAGAATCTATTTTCAAATGTTCAGACTCTGGATCTGCAGTGAGAAAACTTAACTAGGCTGGGCTACTTACTTAGAGACTTAGACACTATGAATAACCCTCTCCTGAAGGAATTGAACTATTTTTTCAGACACAAATATTTCCCAGGGCTAGTAATGCATGCTGTAATATTTATAGGTTTACTAAAAAACATAACTTCCCAAGATTATTTTACCTCTTTTTTAATGGACATTGTCAAGTGAATAACTTCGATTACATCTTGTAATCTTAGAATCTAGCTGTAATGTTGAATGTGTTTGTTTTTAAAATCTTTCCTGCTTGTATGGTTAAACATGCAACTGTCTGCTCTTTATGTTCTCTGCAATTAATAGAATTGCATTATGATGCAGGAGAGATAATGGAACACAGCCACAGAAATGCCTTAGAAAAATCCTTCAGAGGAATATTTGGGAATATTTAAATTGCAAGTTCAAATGCATTTTCACATTGCGTAATCCTTGCAGAGTTGAATTTCATGAAAGAGTGAACTTGGTTTGCAAGACTCCGGAGACAAGATTATTAGCTGAACAGCTTTGTTTCATTATATGACTGCTAATTTAATATTCTCTTACAAGCTTAAAAATAGACATTTTCCTGTCATTTCCTTTAAAATCGTGTTTGTTTGACTTTGCTTAAAAGGTACAAAAATACTTTAAAGAGCAGTTCTCTGTGTGCAAAAACATTTTTTCTGGCAGATACAGAGATTTGGAATATTTCACATTTATTATATTTTTGCAGAGGAAGTTTTTTCAAAATTACCGAACCACATTTCACAGTTATCACAGAACTAGTGAGGTTGCCCAGGGCATAATGAGATCATCTAATTCAACTCAAAGAAGGTTCAGCTACAGTATTTCTAACCTCTCTTGACAACCTATGCTGGTATTTGACTACCGTCACAAGAAAAAACATTTTTTTTTTACATTTAAACAGAATTTCCTGCATTTCAATTTGTCTATTGCCTCTTCACCACTGAAGAAAGTCTGGCTCCATCTTCTTTACCTCTCCCCATCAGATTTTTATATACATGATGAGATCCCTCTGAGCCTTCTCCAGACTGAGCAGTATAAGCTCTCTCAGTTTGGACCTCGACTAAGCATTAGTTCCTTAGTCATTTCTGTGGCCCTTTGTTGGATTTGCTTCAATATGTCCAATTACTTCATGCACTGGGGAGCCTAGCACTGAAACCAGCAGTCCAGGTGTGTCTCTCACCAGGGATGAGTAGAGGGAAAGGGTCCCCAGTTCTACCTGCTAAAAATGCTCAGCAGCCCAGGAAGCTGTTGGCCACCTTTGCCAGAGGAGCATGTAGCTGGCTCATGGCCAACTTGTTATTCACCAAGCCCTTTTCTTTCAAGCTGCTTTCTATAGTTTAGTTATATATGGCTAGAGGAAAACACTAGGGGAGTTACTAAAGAGACGAAATTTTCTTTCCAAATATGATTTCACTCTTACTTACATTCCTATGATGACAGAAATCATCCTAAAGTGGAAATTTAAGCACCTGATTCTAATTAACTTCCTTGATCCTAATTAATCTCACCAGATCCAAATGAAGAGGAAAGGGTGAGGTGGTGTGTTGTTTAAAAGCTGTTTAGGGGAGAGGGGTTCCTGCTGAATGCTGGAGAGCAAAACAAAGACCTAACTTAGCAGGTAAGATGCAGTTATTCTGTTGAAAGTACCTAAGGTTTGTTGGTTGTTTTTTTTTATGAGAGGTATATGATACGTCTAAATTGCTTGTAATAGAAGCCCCAAATTAGGTTGGGGAGAAGGGAAGCACAAGGAAAGAAGTTCAAGGACTAACCATGTCTGTCAACTATTCCTCAAACTATGAAATACAAGATTCTGGAAAGCAAGGTAACATATTTTAATCTGTGGGAGAGGTCTGGTTATGTTAAGTGATGAGAAGGACAGTTGAGTAACTGTTCTTCTTAATCTAAATCTGTGCTATAGACATGTTTCTGAACTGAAAGTGTTCATTGCCAGCATAACTCTGGGCTTTCTTCTATTTGAGATTTTTTTTCAGTAATATATGCCTGTGTGCCTCCTTCCC
>VYZX01002495.1:18160-40825 GCA_013401335.1 Brachypteracias leptosomus | reverse complement strand
CCTCTTGTCCACCATGACTCCTACATCTTTTTCCCAGCTTGAGGGCTGTGAGGAGAGAGGTTGCCAGTGAAAACTGAGGCAAAAAAGTTGTTGAGTACCTCAGCCTTCTCCTCGTCTGTTGTTACTAATTTGCCATTGTTTATCACAGGGGTGTACGCCTTCTTTGACCTTCCTTTTCTGATTTAGATACTTATAGAATCCCTTCTTGTTTTTCTTTGGGTCCCTTGCAGGTTCAGCTCTAGCCGTGCCTTGGCCTTCCTGACTTTGTCCCTACATAACCAGTCAATTTCCCTGTATTCCTCCCAGGCTACCTGTCCCTGTTTCAACTGCTTGTGCAGTTTCATCTTGTCCTTTAGTTCGACCAGCAGTTCTTGACTCAGCCATGCCGGTCTCTTTTCTTTCTTGCCTGATTTCCTGCACATGGGTATTGAGGGCTCTTGCTCTCAATATCAAAGTGCCTTGGATAACACAAGGACATTGCACGGTTCTGTCTGTTGGTCTCTTTAAGTGTTCATATCTAAAGAAAGGACTTTTGCTGGTAAGTTAGTTTATTCATTAAGAGGTGAGTAGCATTCCCACCTTGCAGTTCTCGCCTGCTGGAATTATTTCTCTGAAATCACAGGTGGTCTAGAGTGGTTGTTTGCCGATATTGATGAAGGCATTTTTTCTGTGTTGTAAGATTATTCAGGTAGCTGTTATACAAACAGTACAATCATTTTGCATCCTCCCTGAGGCCTCAAGGTGTATCAAGATGTTGGAAAAAAAATTAGAACTGTTCAATGTGATAAACCATGTCTTTACTTAAGCTGAAGTATTGACAAACAGTTTTCTCCAATACTTCTTACCCACTCCTGTTCTTATTCAGTGTCTTAAGAAAAAAAGTGTAGCCAGATGAAGTTATATGGGAATTGCAGCAGTCAGTGGGATCTAGACTCTACCTGTTTGGGTGGGTTTTATTGCTCTTGGTTTTGGGTATGGGGTGTGTGTGGGAGGTGGAGTTTGTTTGCTTAAGATTTTACTTAAGTAGCCTTAAATGCAAGCAGTCATACCATTAGAAGCCTCTTTATCTTCAGAGTGTTGTAGTGTGTCTCTGAAAAGCTGATATAACTTTCAAATCGGATTTTATTCTTATTATGCTACACAAGAGAAAGTGCCTTCACTTAAGAACATGCTGTTTCATTGTGACCATAGATGTTTCACTATTACCTTGACTGGCTATACAATAGTGCAGAAGGTCCTTAACACAATCTAGTCTTACTGCTCCAATTGTTGAAAAACTGTCATTTATTTTCAAGTCTTGGATGAGAAAGAAAAATATTTAAGACAAGGAACAGCTTTGTTCTCACTCAGGTCATGAGGCTTTACTCTACTTTGCCCACAAGACTGCCTTGACTCTGCCTCAAAGGGCTCTACTGGAGAAGATATCAACAGAAAGGGAACGGGGGGAGAGAGGCGTGTAAGGAAGAGGAGTAGAAGGAAGCACAAATGGCTCCTTAGTGTTCAAGATAAAATAGCCCTAACCCTCAATCACTGAAGGCACTTGCCATTCATTCAGCAATGTGTGACAGAAACAAATGAATTCTTGTTTAATGTTCGTGTAAACCTGTACCCTTTACAGGGAATTTAGTAAATTATAACTATGTGGTCTTGAAAGAAAAATCATTGAATTTTGTGTGAAGTAATAACAGGGGCTATAAAAAAATTTGAAATGAATTTGTCTAACTTAATCTTCTCTAGAATAGTCATTTTCTACAGAAAGGGCTTCTTACAAGACAGGAGGCACTAAATGAAATCTAAGTGCTATATTTAGAGCCTATTTTCTGAATCTAGCTAGCAGCAGTACTTGACTCCTGGCCTTCTGACTTCATGCTTTTTACACACCCTTACATTAGAAACTCAGTTTGAAATGCTGATCCAAGAACTGCCTTTCCAAGGAAGGGTCTTTTTCATGCTTAGTGTAAGACTACAATTTTCTGAAGTGTGGAGTTCTTGTTTTTGAAATAATGAAATACTTAATTTCTTATTGTCAAGTGACAGGGATGAAGAAGTCATAAAGAGATGTATTAGAATGTAGAATGGTTGGTCTGATATTTTACTTAAAACTTGTAAAGTTTGTGAGCTATGGGATGTTATTGATTTCATCCATCTACTAAGCAGAAAAATTTTATAGATTGGCTAGTCACTTTTCAAAGACCTGTTCATGAACAGTTACGTTTTAAAAAAATCACAATGACTTTTATGAGAATGAGATTTCACAAGATGCTGGTAATTGTAAAATGAAGTATTAGAGCTATTTAACTGTTCTTTTCACAATGATAATGTCATGCAAAGCCAATAAATTCTGCAGTATTCATTGGTAAACCCAGAAGTAGATAGAAATGATAAAATCTAGTGCAGCAAGGCAAACCTACCTGTAATGGCAAGGTAACAAAAGACTTTTAAGGAATAGCTCTTTGGGGTACTTGATATATTACCCCCAGTTAGGCACAGAAAAAAATTTCAAGCAAGCATTTGATTGAATCAGAAAAAAAATGAATAGCTACTCGTTTACTTTGTCATAGTGATAATATTGGACCTTGCCAGTAAGGGCAAACAGCTTAGCTGCTCTTTACTGAAATCTTAAAGAAAAGAAATGTTTGTGAGAAGGATTAACTTGTTGAAATCCTCTGTGCTGTGGGGCACTGGGATAGCAGCAGATGCTGAATGGCCCTTGCAGCAGGGCAAGCTGGTAACTTTGATGCCCAGGGTCAGCAGCTGTTTGGAAGCAAATAAAAATCACATCTGATACCACATTTGAATAGTAACAAACTATAATGACACTGCTTTATGCCAAACACAATGAAAAGTTAGAGCAGTCTACCAAGTTTTGCATGATCAATGTGCTGTAACGTGATAATTAAAGATTGTTTGGATCAAGTATTACTGTCATAGCCAGCCAGCAGGGACTGTTTGACTACCAGTTTGGCATCAAGCATATGGCTGGAGTCCATAGGGGCTGATACACTGGTAGATCCCTCTGATTTTGTAGCTGTACTTCATCTGATGGTAAAGCAATTTAAGCATCATGAGATCAAGATGTCAAAATAGTTCAGGTTGCCATAACAAACTATGTTATATTGAAGTGATGCCTATAAGTGTCTTCAATGTGTAGACTTCCAGACTGGTTTATTATAATTATTACGATACGGTTCATACCTATATCCAACCAACACAAAGTACGTACTCTATTTCTTTCAACTTTACAAAAATTGTCAATCCATTCAGCAAAATTCGATGGATTATGCTTTTTATTTTGGTAAGATTTGCCCTCCTATAAAATAAATCCTGGCCATTTGAAGGCAGCTTTCTGATAATTTGCAAAAAATTACCCTTACTGGTGATGGTATCAAAACATCTACCTAGGCACCAATTCAGTAATTTAATCACTTCTGGAATTTATTGTTTTTTTCCTTTTTTTTAAAAAAAACCCCCATAATTGCAGATAATCTTAGTTTATTGTAGGAATAGTGTCTTGAAGAGAGTGGATTAATAGAGCGTAAAGGTTTCTTTGCAGAAATATTCTGAACTTAACATTAAAACTGCACCCAAGAATAAACTTTTGATGATGGAATATCCATAGAAGAACCTCTGTGTGCTGAAACCTGGTGAAATTATTTGAGGGATGAAGATGCTATGTTGGCCATGGAAACAAGGCAACACTGGTTCAGAATTTAGAGACTGACTAAATCGGACATATTCTACTATTTTAACTCACTGCTTCCAGAGGTGGAAGGGACAGATGTTTTAGTCCAGGTGCAAAATGTCTTAAGCATATATAAAGTTACAAAGTCAGACATGTTTTTTGTGGTCTGGATACCAATCAAGGCCACAAACATACCATTATCCTATGTTAAGGTGGTAGGAAAATAAAATTGAGTTGCTGAGTTTTAAACTAAATTCCTGCTCTGTAGGTCTACAAAGATGCCACTTTCCTGAATTGCCTACATTAGTTTGCAATCACCTTGTCTTTCCAAGGCTAAGCCATCAAGGGTATGCCTAGTTTAGCTGATATTTGGGATCATGTGCTGCCATTAATTCTCTTCTATTAAACTTCGCCACCTCTTTTAGGAATCCAGGTATCTCCATTTCTGTTCTGAAAGATCTGCCTACAGCCTGTTCATAATGCCAAAGGTTTGTTTAATGGAACATATGGGAGCGCTGGGCAACAACACTGTAATTATCCAAATAATTACCCTACTTATTGCCAGCATCCAAGATCAGATGGCCAATTTGTGCTTGGATAATCAAGCCTTCCTTCTCACAGGCTCCTCCTTGCTGTTGTTAATTTTTATCTTCACTGGAGGGTGGGGGTGGTTTCTGTAGTTGATTTGTAGTTATTCATTTGATGTTCTATTAATACTATTGTAAAATTTATTCTTAATCTTACAATCCTATTTAAAACTGAGCTATCTCATTATAAGTCTCAAACATAATTACTAGGCTGTGTTGGTTTACATTTTAATAGAAAAAAGGCACACTGGTTCTACTTCCTTATTTTATGGATGGAGGGCATCTTGTAGCAGTGGCTTTTTTTTTTAAAATGGGATCTTTTTGCCAACAGGGCTAAACTCCTTTATCCTACAACTACTAATTTCATTGCCCCCTTGGATAAATAAACCATTCACTTCAGAGAAGTGCAACTGAAGGTCACTATGCTATCAAGAAGAAATCTTTATCAGAAATCTCTGAAAAGTACTTGAAAAGGTTTTCAAAACTGTAGTTTTGCTAAAAATTTTGTGATAATGGATCTATTAGAATGACCTTTGAAGCATCACTAAATGTTTCTTCTAGGAAGAGATAGAGAATAGAAGAAATATTTTTAGGCACTCTGGCTTAGAACACAGTTCATTATCAAGAATCTGATTTTTATTTGAAAGTAAATATCTTACTGAATGTGCTAAACCCAGCACTTTAGACAGGAGTTATCAATATTGCTAAATTACATGTAGGAGAGTGTTCCATTACACCTGTCAAAAAGGATTTACCTGATTTCATTGTCTGTTGTGGGAATATCAAGCCAGATTTTGAGCTGGAGCACACTGGTGAGCTTGCATTGGCTCTCTGAGTGGATGTACAAAGAGTATTGCTGCTATTGATTCATAGGATGGGGCATTCTTGAAAGTCATCATGCAGATATTGAGTATAACTAAAACTAGTTAGAGAATGCAGAAACTTAGAACCCTCTGCAGGTGAAAGGATACAGGAATATGTATGTGGGTATATATGTATATGTGTATTTACATAATATATGTAACGTCCATACATTTGTGCATGGAAATATACCACTAGTGATTAAAAAAAGGAGGGCGTTATTTATGATGAAGATGCTAACCTGCAGTTTCTTCTAAGGATGTAACTTACAGCAGGTTATTGGAACAGATGCGAGTTTCTGTTGGAGACTGGAGGTTACAGTGACTTCATGGTCAAATGTATCCTCATGTTAATTGCTATAATTAGCTTATGTCACAACTAACATGATTAATTTGAAGACTTCTGCATTTTTAGAAGCAGAGAGAGGAGCGAAGGAGAATCTCATAAAGCTGCTAGTCTCCCTAGCAATGACAGCTGGGTCTGATAGGACTGTACTTCTTTCAGATGGGTGATTTATATATTTTTTTTTTTTGGTGCTTTGACATTTAAAACTCAGGTTCAGAAAACATAAAATGCCATCTCTAAACAAGTGCTGAAAATCCATATATCCTATCTAACATTAATGTTCAGTCCATGCTTGTTATTGATCTCCTTACATAACCTGCATGTGTTCAAGCACATACTAGTAAATACAGGTAGTTATTGGGCTACTTGTCTCCTCCTCTCTCGTTACACTCTTCCTACCATCTCTTTCATTCAGAAAGAAAACAAAACTTTGTGCTGGATTTTGAAGTGTACATTTTACAATTTGATCCCAAGCCACTTGATTTTCAATCATTCAAAGTTGGTTTATAATTTAATTTAAAACCTTATGGTTTTTAATCTTCTCTATTCTTATTTTGATTTCTTTTCCTTCTAATATTTATTGTCATTATGTAGTAGCCTTATAAGGAATATGTGAAGAAGTACTTCTCTAAATGAGATACACAATAATATTGCCTTCCCTGTAATTACTAGGTGTTAGATAGTGAACAATAATTGGCTTAACAGACAGCTCTGGATCATGTCCAAGGAAGTTCTCTGTCCCTCAGTCTTCCTTTTCCTCCTGCCCCCTGTACTCTCCCCAATACCCTGAGAGGTTAGTTGACTAAGAGATTTGAATCCTTGTAAAAAGGAAGGAAATATCGGAAACTTAGGTGTTTGCCACAACATTCAGTCATTGAATAGTTCATCATCTAAGCAGTTGATTAAACCAAAGGCTGTTATTCAAAATTACTTGAAGAAAATGTTTTTAAACTTATTTCCTCTGTTTTTTCCCCACTAAGTGAAACACTTGCTTTGTGTAACTTAGGTAGTAAAAAAATAGAAGGTATCTTTTTTTAGATGAGTCATCTTTTGCAACAGATGTTGATTGAGAGCAAATGCAAACCCTTCTTTGTATTTGCAGTAGTATTGCAACAGGTACTCAGACTTCTTCATCTTTTTTTGTCTTATTACTAACTATCTTTTATGCTGCAACATTGAATTACAGGACCATGTGCAGTCACAAGTCGTGGATGTCATTTAATGTTCCTACACCACTTGCTTTTTTCCAGTTGATATAGTCTATGGTATCACTAAGTAATTATCAAAGGAAATGAGGAAATGTGGGGGTTTTTCTAAGTTATAAAATAGAAGTGAAACCTCATAACTCTTAAAAGCAAGCAGTAAGGAATTGTGTAAAGAAAGCAGCTTTAAAGTCTTTGTTTAAGACCTTATAGTACAAGTAGTGTTTCCTGAACAACTGGTTCATTAATCCTTTTTTTCATGGAGGCAACTCATTAGGAACTACTGGCATGTACTGTAGATATAAATCTCAAATCAGTAATTGGCTGTTAAGTCTCGAATCAACTCATGTATAGCCAGTTCTTTTATGTCACTTAGGCCCATAAGATGAACTTTTCTCTTTTCCAAGTAGGATTGTTTTTTCAATAAAGAACAAGTAATTTTTCTTTGAACTTTTTTGTGGGATAGCTTTTGCACATTCAAGTGATGTGAAGGTGAAAGAGAGGATGAGGACCAGTGTCTTAATGTCTGAACCTTTAATTATGTACTGTCATTTGGGTGGATCTTTCAGGCTGAAAAACTTTTCTGCAGCAGTGACTGAATGAAAGGGCCTGCTAAGATACGCATTTCAACAAATCCTTTTTTTTGTGAATGTCAGTAGTTTTGGATCAAACCTGAGGATACCAAATAGCAACATATATATTTATCTGGCATTCTTGCCCTCCTCTGAGCTTCTGGAGAGCCTTACTATGAAATGTACTGTTTCAGGATGCCAGCCCCATTGTCATTCATGCTGAAAACCTACTGCTGACCTTTCACATGCAGTCCGTACTGTCCAGAATTGAGTTGCTGTGACTGTAACTCCACATGAATACCAAAACCGGCTTAAAAGCCATACTGATGGAACACAAATAATTTGAATGTCTCAGCATGTGCAGGCTGTGGGAGCCTCAGTGAACACCTCTGCTAAATTGCATTTAGTTAATAGTTGTGCTTTTAAATCACAGGGAAGTGTGTAGCAGCTGTTCACCTGGTAATAAGAAGGGTATTTTCTAATATATGCTGAATTGAGAATCTGGGATTCTGGGAGGCTTTCAATTTCCTTGCAGTTATCTCTTTCAGCTTATTTCTCAGTGTGGTGTCAGGAAGATGGCTCAACTGTTTGTATCAATAACACTTGATATGGCAGCCTAGCTGAAGTGTTTTGCTGTCCACATAGCTGGGTGATGCTCTGAGGTTTTGAGAGCTCCAGTGTGCTGCTACTCTTTATGCACATTCTTAAACTCCTTTCACTCAGTCTGGTTGACACTTGCTGGTAGAGTAGCCCAAATTCAGTATTCAAACACTTCTGTCCTATTTGAATATGTCCCCTTTCTACTTTTCTGCTATAGCTGTTGCTGTGACTACTCTCTTGCAAGCTAAAAATATCTATCAGGCTGTTTTAGTCCTCTTAACACTATTACAGATCTGGGCCTGTCGAGCAACTAAGAAAAAACTATGGTCCGGACCAGGATCTTAAGATAGGGATGTACTTCAGCATAAAGGTGACTTATTTTTATGAATGTAGAATTTGACTTGGGTAGTAAAATACATCCAAATCATGTCTGGGTTTTCAATATAGCTTCACATCAAAGAGGAAGTGAATTTAAACTAATCCAAAATTATCATTAAAACTTGTCCTGATACATTAGTCATAAGGTATTAATCAGAAAAACAAAAGCTGAAAATGACAAAGGAAATTAGACTTGGTTATTGAGACTTCCCTATGCCTTTCATTTATTTTACAGAACAGAACTTATTCAGTTTCCACTTTTCTTTTTGTTTCCCCAAGCTGGAATAAACATTCAAGGACCATTTCCTTAAAATTAGCTGTGGAAAGTAAGTGCCTATCTAGTTGCTAAGAGACAACTATTTCTCTCTTTAATGAGGAATCACTTTGGCTGCTTCATGTAAAAGACCCCAGTTATAGATCTCTGCTGTCACATTTTTATCTAGAGATAATAGGCTAGCAAAAGTTTTTATGTAGCAGTACATATCAGTAGACTTAAGCTAAAAGCAATTCTACCAAAACAAGAACCCTGAGGAATGTTAGCTGTCCTTTAGACTTGTTCGTTATTTAAGGAAAACAATGACTTGGAAATCTTGAAAGAAACAAAGGAGGAAGAAGGCTTCCAGTTGTTAAAAATGTTAAATTTATGTATGGACAGTCCCATATGGCTGAAATTAATGTATGCCATATGCTGTAGTGTGATTTTAGTGTTGAAAAGCAGTGAAGTGTGAGTGGCAGGTTCATGAAAGGGGAAAACATAGTTTTGGGATGGAGAGAGATGTTTGTTCACAAACATTGTAGAGAGTAGTAAGTTCTTGAACAGATAAATGTGCTGTTCAATACTGCTTCTGTTCAAAACCAACAGTTTTCTCTTGTGAGATTTCTCAGCATTCATCTTAAGAAACTGCACAGGAGGAAGAACTCAAATTGCTTCTTTCAGAGTGCTGTCTGCATACTGAACTCTGTATGTTCAAGGACAACACTGAATCAGCATTGATATGCAATGTTAAAGTCCCGGAAAACCTACAGAATGAGTCAAAAGGAAGAAAATAAACTACATAATAGCATGTCAGCAACTAAAACTCTATTTTTTGGGTCCCACTCACTCCCTGCTGCTAGCTCTTTTTTAAATTCCCACACACACACACTTTGCTTGCTTGACAGCAGACCATATCTAAATGAGGACCAGTTCAGAGCAAATATTACTCATCACAGACCTGGGTCTGTATGTTATGGTCTTTGGTGGAAATGTAATTTCCCTTATGCTTATATGTAAAAATGTAATTTTTCCCTTACACTTAAGTTACACTTAAGCTGTCTGAATTGTTCTTAAGCTTATAGTCTCATGTTGTAGATGACTTAAAATTCAAAATTTTTCCTGTTGTTTTTACTTAACTTAGACCATTTTACTTATGAGAATAGTCACTGACTGTTAAATTAGATATGTTTTGGATTCTCTAACTCTACAGATATTCATTTCAGAAGGCAGAACACTAGGTATTAATAAATCTGCAAAGACACTACAATCATTTGTGGGTCATAGGTACATAAGCATCCCACTATATCAAACTGAGTAAATGTTTACTTTTGAGAGCTCAAGCGAGTTAATCAGACTAGCATGTTAGTCTTGTCCTTGGTCAGAATAATAGTACCATCAGTTGGATAATAGACTTACTTAATTTTGGTAAAAAAAATTAAGGTGTTTAAAAACTTGTATTTCTCCTCAGGAGTATAGGGTTAGGAAGGATATCAAGAAGTAATTTGCTCAACTTTGATAGAGTTGATTTTTTCAGAGCATTAGTTTTTTTTTCTGCAGGGTCCTGTTTCTGCAGGGTTGGGCTCCTGCATCCTGCACGTTAGGAGGTACAACGTTCCAACTAAATGCACCCCTTGCTCTGAAGGGCTGATGTTCCCAGGCTGGCAGCACAGCGGCCAGCTGGGTCTTCTCTGCTCCTTCCCTCTACCTTTTCAGGGTCTAGGTCTCTTCTCACCTGTTCCACTCAAATGACTCTCTTATGCTGAATACGCATGCTGAGACATGTGGGAATCTGCTTGTATAGTTCTTTCCCATGTCATTCTGCTTTTTTTGATCTCAACCTTTACAAATATCTAAGCTACCTTACAAAGTTACCTAATATTTCACCTGAGATATCTTAGATTTTGAATCAAGTCCCCATAGCACATTGACTTTGTTTACAGTGTTTGCTGACTCTTTAGTACCCTTATATATACGTATGTGTGGGTGTATATATATGATTAGTTTGGCAACCAGAGATTGTCAAACAGAAATCCTGAATGCAACTGATGTGAATTGTGCATACTTAGCTTATCATATATCTGTATTGTTTTGCTGTTGTGCTTATAAACTTTGACGATCCAGAGGAAAACAAAACAGTTAAGAGAACATCTTGCTTCGTTTGTTGAAATGGCAACCTCTGCTGCTGCTTACTTGACGTGAGGACTGATGTAAAAGTTAATTACTGTGGGGTTTTTTTAAAGTGGTCTTTCATAACAGGCTTTTGTCTTTATTGAAGGGATGACAATTTCCCCATTATTATTTTGCTCAGGCGCTAGAATATGGCTTTCAAGCAGCATAAATCAGTTTCATACTACACTAATGTGTGTTTGATGTTCTCCTGATGCTGTATGTTGTAAAATTGCTGCTGTTTGACAAAAGGACTGTATCCTGAAATCACAGTTTTAAGTTGAACTAGCCAAAAACCAGAGTACAAAAGTAAGTTTAGAAACCTCATTTGAAAGACGTTAGTGTGATCATTCTTGTACCTAGTATAATATCTCTGTAGCTAAGAAAATAGTATAGAGCTGATGTTGTTGACTAAATGTTCTTTATTAATGACATAGGTAATTAACAGGAAATCTTTGAACTGGCTTCTGTAATCTCTGTATAAGTGTCTGCACAGTAGAATAGGGTCTGCATCTTAATGTGGCCTTTACTTTGTCAGCAGTAGCACATTGGCTGAGATGTGGTGCTCTTTTTCTATAATGTACAGTTAACATGATGCAAAAAATGTTAATGGATATTTTAATAGTAAAATCATTGGAGGACAGTGCTGGAATAATTTGAGGCTAAATATTGGTACAATCCACAGCAATGTTCAAAATATCCGAAGTAGAAAGGATTCTGTTCTTCCTTTAATCTCTCATTGAATCTAAATTTTCTGAAAGAAAGACTGAATAATCTCAAATTCTGGATGATTTCATCCCATAGCACTCTCATCTAAATGACCCATCACATTCTGTCTCTTATTTAGCAGTCTCTTATTATAAACCACTAATTTTAGCAGCACAATTCAGCTGTTGTAGGAGTTAAAATGCAGATTTAGGAAACAATAGTGATGGCATATGATTTCTGTTTCCCCCTGCTTGATACATAAGGGCCATAAACAATATTGTGTTATTTTTTGTAATATGTTTTGAAGACATTTCTGCCAGATGCTGTGTCTTACAAAAAAAATGGGACACTGTACAGGTAAAAGTGCTCTCTGAGTATTTTTGAGTTGTAGTTGTAATAGAAACTGCTACAGATAGAACTGCTAGCACATTGTGTAGTGAGTGAATCTGTCAAACTCCACCCTAAAGCTTCTTGGTATATTAAAAAAGAGGGTTTGGAATTGGCTCTCATTTGTCTTGATGTAGGTAATCCCATTTTATTCTATAACTTCAAGTTGGAGTTTAGCAGAACCTTCTCCTAGGGATAAAATGAAAAACCTTATGCTGGCAAGAATACAGCTGTCCTGTTGATGGAATATTTTAGGGCTCTTTTTTGTTCTTGTTTTGTTTTATTTTTTCCCCCCTAAGATTGTGAAGGTGGCAAAATGTGTTGTTGCAACACAGTGCTGTTTTGCTATAGTAGCATGATATTAAAGTTCTTGTAGGCAGCATTGTAAAGATGAAGAGAAGCACAGATAAAGACTGAAATTTCAGGCAAATAAATAAGGGTTAGATAGAAAAAACATGGAGGAAAAAAAAGAGGTCACCCTACAGAAATGTTCTGAGGAAATAAGTTGCATGATTTTTTGTTATCATTATCTCAATCAGTACTGATTTCTATCCCAAATTTTATTTCTGCTCCAGTCTTTCTCATCTGGTCTAAGTCACATTTTTAGAAAGTACTGGTAGAACATTATTAAAATTAACTTCTGGTCTCACTAAACCCAAGTAACTAAACTTTTTGCAGAAGCTGTTGATACTTTTTTTAGAAGCAGTATGATAGTACACTTGAAAACAGTCTTTGTGAATATAAAATGCCTATAGAGTAAATGTCTGATCATACAAAGTAAACTAATAGCATATGAAAATATTTGCAGATTAAAGTTAAATATTTTATAGCCTTGAAATACAAAATTTTGTAACTCAGCAATTCATGGCATAGACGTGCACACAGGCTGGGCTTTAAAAGTGACTTTACAATCCTTTTATTCCTAAATTCATGTGCAATATACTTAAGTGAAAGATTTAATTAATGCAGGCAAGACGAAGACGGTTGGTAAAAGCAGTATGTTCCTAGACTCTCAGTAGTAACTGGGAAAAATATATATTCCTTTAGTAGCATTTACTTCAACAGGTGCAGATCTCTTAGTTGAGGTGGCACTTAGTTCAACTGTCAGTTAGAATTACAACTATTGATATTTCTAACAACACACTAGATTTAATAAAATGGTAGGATAGTTTCCTACAGCTACGTACTTCCCAGTGTTATGGACTTTAGAGTATTCCTAGAAGAAAAGAGCTCCCATTGGTCATACACTTCAACATTATTGACTTTTGAGGATTTCTTGCCATGACAACAAAATGTGAAGGATTGAGTTATGGTATATGTACATCCTCATTTTGTACAGTAATTGTTTTTTAACATTGGGTTTGCTTATTCTTCTTTTGTATTTGCTACTTCTGTGTTTCTCTGGACTGCTTCTGTGTTTGGACCTCAGAATCAGGAAGTAAGATTCTCCTTAGGGGAGAAAAATGAAAGTAACTTCAGGCTAAAGGATCTGTTTTCAGAATACTTTCTTACAGGATCAGTCAGTGTTAGCACTTTCACCATATAATGCGTTCCAGCCATTGTTGCGGCATCACAGCTTTCTCTTACCCACCTTGTATACCTGTCTTGATTCACCAAACTTGTGGTAAAATATGCTATTTCATAAAGTTCATTATTGAAAACCCACATCAACACATTTGCATCCTTGAAGTTCTGACTAATGTGTGAGAACTGTGTAGTGATAAAGGATATAACTGTAGTAACTGGTAATTTTTCAGTTGCACTTCCTTTATCAAGTGTAAATTGTCCTTGAGATGTAGCTTATTCTTAAAAAGCCAATTCTAAAGAAAAACATGAGAAAGTACAATAGCACTATCCATATTTTATGAAAGCGTTAATCTGTGCTTAATACTTAAGCATTGAGTTATCAGGGAAAATATATTTAATAGTCCATTTAATGTAATTAAATGGAGATACTGTACAAGTGAAGTAATATCAATTCTTGATACAAAAATGTAATTAGGAATCAGAATTGGTATTTTCTTTCATAATTATCCATGAACATAGGCTATTTGACAAAATAATCCACAGGTATTCCGGGTTCATTGATACCTTAATTCACTGCAACACCTTCCGTTCATTATGTTTTACTTGGAAATTTCAATGGACAAGTATAAGAAGCTGAGACACCAGGAGATATATTTAGGTTTGCTCAAAAAGAGCCCTTGGATAACATTCATCCTTGAGCAGCTATTAAAACTATTGATACTGCACAAGCAGTTAGTCTTGTATGCAACTGGGTAACCACTAGTGGGTAGCACCAGTAATTTCACATGTAACTATGGGCAGAGGAGAGCTCTCAAGATCACGGCAAATGTGGGTACTATAGAAGAATTAGAGGGAGTGCTATTTATTTATACACATCTACAAACTTAGTTTTACTAATTCTGTGAATTTCAAATCCATATAAATTTCTCTGAGGGGGAGGACACTTGTTTTAGTTTCTGTGCACCACATCGAACATTAAGGTGCAGTAACTGGACATATTTAGATAGAGGAAAAATATTGAAGTTAGTAATATTCAGAATTAAATTTGGTATCAAAGGAATCTCTATGAACTATTTAGCAAGTATTAAAAAAAGCCTCAAATGACTTAAAAGATCACAGAATCACAGAATGGTAGGGGTTGGAAGGGACCTCTGGATACCTAGTCCAACCTCCCTGATAAAGCAGGTTCACACAGAGAAAGTTGTCCAGGATTGCATCCAGGCAGGTTTTGAAAGTCTCCAGAAAAGGCAATTCCACACTCTCTCTGGGCAGTCTATGCTCTGTCACTCTCGTAGTAAAGAATTTTTTACTTATGTTTAGGTGGAACTTCCTGTGTTCTAGTTTGTGCTTATTGCCCCTTGTCCTGTCACTGTGAAGCACTGAAAAAAAGCCTGGACCCAACCTCTTGACACCTGCCTTTTAGATATTTATAAGCATTAAGAAGATTCCCTCTCAGTCTTCTCCAGGCTAAACAGCCCCAGGTCTCTCAGTCTTTCCTCATAAAAAGAGATGCTCCAGTCCCCTAATCATCTTCATAGCACTCTGTTAGAGTCTATCCAGTAGTTGTTTGTCTCAAACTGGGGAGTGCAGAACTGGACAGTACTCCAGATGTGGCTTTACTAGTGCAGAGTAGAGGAGGTGGAGAACCTCCCTCAACCTGCTGGTCACGCTTTTCTTAATGTACCCTAGGAAAACCATTGGTCTTTGCTAAAAGACTACACTGCTGGCTCATAGTTAACTTGTCCACCAGGACTCCCAGGCCCTTCTTTGTGGAGCTGTTTTTCAGCAGATCAACCTCTAATCTGTACTGGTGCATGGGGTTATTCCTCTTCAGGTGCAGGACCCTATACTTGCCTTTGTTGGCCAGTCATGCCACTATAGAAAGCTATCAAATTGTCAATTCAATATTGACCACTCCCAATAGGATGTTTTCAAGAATATTTTTTTTTCCAGATAAGGTCTCTGATTTTGCATTATCCTGAAGTGATCACCACAGCAAATATTTAGATGCTTTTTGCCAGACTTGTTAACATCCTGAAGGTTAAATGATCAGCTGAGGTTAATGAAACTGCTGATTTATCAGTGAAGGAACTTCTTAACTGGTATATTTTTATGGAGACATGACTTGGTTTGATTTACTAAACAAAATAAAAGGACCCATTATGCTCTTCTCCTCATATAATGAGTTTATGTAAAATAAAGTAGTTGTGCTGATTGATACTCTTGCTGGAAAATTATTTGTTTCCCATGGCTCTGCATAAAAGTGTGACCAAGGGGAACTCAAATTCTGCTAGTGCTCTAAAATGTAATAAAAATCCTTTTTCTCTCTATTTAGATTAAATTGAAAAAAGAAAAAAAAACCCACTAATTCCTAGTCATAAGAAGCACTTATAAAATCAGGTATGTTAGGATTGGAACTTTAGGTTTATGCATAAACTAGTGTTATTAATATCAATGTTCTTGCTCTAACTTTATTTGACTCTCTTCACTTGTTTCCTAAAAATGTCTTACACTAATCTCAAAACCAGAATGTTTTAAAGGTTTGAAAAATACCAAATCAGCTAAACTACTTGCAATGTATAATGGAAGCACTGAGCAGTTTCATCAGTAGCTGTTATGATATTTCATCTCTGATTCTTTTAGACTGCAATTGTACACATTAAGTAGAGCACTCTAATCACTGGACACATTGAAATCTATCTCAATATTCATAAATGAAAGAGCTAATGAGCAGAAAGGAAAGAGCAGGTTCCACTTTTTAAAATGAAAGTGCAAGAGAATCAATTTACTAATGACAGTTGTATGTACACTATGAACTTCTAGCTTTAATTTCACGAATACTATAAATAACAAAAGCAGTTCTTATATCTCCCTGTGGAATGTAAACAGCAACTGTTTACATGCTTATGGCCTGGAACCTCAACATGGAGCTATGGAAAGAAAAAATGTTGCTAAATAATATCCATCCCATGGTGAATATTCTCCTCTTTAATGTAAGGTTTATATGAAGACTTATTTATGTCCCCCAGGTTCAGAGTGAATGAAAAATATTACTGTTACAGAAAGGTTGAACCACTTGCTTTGTATACTTTCTGGNAAGGTAAACCCACCACAATATGCATTAGACAAAACAAAACTGGAAGTGTAGATCTGCTTATCAAGGAAATGGCAACATCTTTGCTGGTTTTTGTACCACAAGTATGTTTGACTCTGGTGGCAAAACCTAAGTGATTTGATTTCCACCACCTCCTCCACACACACAGGCTCCCCCCTCTGATTTTCTGTAGTGTTGTATTATGGATACTATGCATACAAACAAAGCTAAATTGTGTTTATTTAACAAACTTATGTATTAGAGTGCTATATTATGTATGTTATCCAAGTTTACACAACTATATAGGGTCTGGTAGAGGGTTGTAGAAGGAGAGATCCTGCAGGTAGAGAGCCTTGGGGATTAATGTCCTGAATATTGGTATGCTGCTGTTTTATTTGAGTAAAATAACAAAAAGGGGTTGAGGTGAAGAGCAACAGACTGGAATTCTAATATGGGGCAAACATTGAATATGACCATTCTGTTTTTCATCAAAAAGGCATTCCAGTTTGGTTTAACTGAAGGAATTCTACCTGTAACAGAAAAAAAACCCCACTCCAAAACAACAACAAAACAAAAGCCAAACAGCAAACCCAGCCAAACAAAGCTCAAACTTTAAAAACAAATAAACAGAAAACTTTTAGTCTACCAATTATATTATGTACTCAATGTTCTAAACATGATATATTCTATTGTATATAAATTCTATTGGTGTAAGATTTTTTTCTTGAAGTGACATATGTATGTGTATTTGTTTTTTGGAAATCCAAAAACCAACCCAGACTAATTTTTTCGATTAACTTATATGAATGAACACATGAATATTCCAGTTAGGAGTAATTCTATCCTCTACAGCATTTGAACCTGTTTGACTTGTAGATACTGATGTAGTCTATTGGGAAGTCACTCTTCTGTGACATGTTTTCATAACTAGCTTTCCTTGGAACTTCTTTTCACACTTTTCCTGGAGAGACTATTTAAATACAGTTACACAGAGGCAGCCTATAAAGGATTCAAAAAATAGCACATAAATCTTTGTCAGCATTCATTAGTGTTTTGGAGAATGCAAAATACTTAAGCTGGAATGAAGTCAGACCTTCATCTAAATTCTCGTTGTAATCTATTAGTAAAGACCTACTGTTCTTTCAGTACGTGTATTTTTGATGGGTGATGGACTTCTCCTTCAATCTTTGTGCCCTTCTAAGTGCATTGTATTTAATGCTTTTGCACAGACTGGATTTTCTGTAGACTTTCATTTCTAAACAGGCCTCTGTAATGCTCTAAAAACAATTTCTTAATAAATACATCCTTTTTGATGTGTGCTCCCTAAAATTGTGTCTGAAAAGTCTTTTCTGGAAGTAATTAAAAAGGCACACCTCAATTCTGAGTGTGACTGGTATTGAGCCAGACCTTCTCTTTGTACACTCTTAACCCAGTAGAGGAAAAAATAACCATAGGGACCTGTAGAAAAATGCCCATTACACCATGTCATGGCTATATATTTGTTATTCTTGCAATATGCAAGTAAAGTGTATCTTTAAAAATGGAGGCTTTAAGAATCAAATGGATTGAAAATAGACAATCCCCATCAACAGACATCTCCTGCTGCATGAGATGAGTAGAAAACAGCAGTAGGAAAGCCAGTCAGCCAAACCTTAGTATAAGGAAATTGTTTAGGGAAGGAATTGATTTCTGCAATGTTGTCTGAACAAGAAGCATGAACCGAAGTCTAGTGAAAATCAGAACTGAACTAGGCTTAGGGAAAACTTAGCAATATGAAGACCGTGTGAACTTAAGATATGATCTTTAGGAGGTAGTGGGCTGAAGGAATGACTGTTACTTAAAAACTAGAGTTTGATGTACAGAACAAATGTTGTCATCTAGTGGTTATTGGAATGGAAAGAGACCAATGCTGTGATGAAGCAACTGAAATAGTAGAGATTTTCCATTTAATGTTGTCTTTGCTTTGACTCCTACTAGGATTGGGAGGACTATTTGTTTTGATTGCAAGACTAGACTGCATAGTTACCGTTGTGTTAAATTGAAAAATAATGCTGGGAGGGGATGGGAAGGGAAACTGAAGAAACAATGAACTTATGTATTATCATTTGTTGTTTAAAAAAAAAAAACCAAAGAACAAAACAGAAGTAGGAAGAGTGAAGCGTAGAAAGAAAAGCAAAATAGCAACAGCAGATATCTATACTATTACATTGCAGGTGTCAGTGAGAACACTGCTTAGAGAAAAGATTTTTCTTAGTTTTGTTGTGCTAAACATGAAATAGAATTTTCGTTGCTGATGCTGTGTACTCATCAACTGTACATTCCATCTGCAGTGTACTTCCACTAAAAAGAAGCTGGTTTACTGTGTATGTGTTTACTTTTGTCGCTATTTGGTAGTATGTGGAAATCAAAGCTTTGACATGTTCCATATATAAAACTGAATAGAAAACTTCCAAATGCAAATTCAATCATAGCACATTTAAAAAAAAAAAAAATCAACCACAAAAAAACCCTAAAGAAATTGAAGGACATTTGAGATTGAGGTGAATGGGACTGGTGAAAGCTTGTCAAAAGATGAAAGAAAGTGCATTCTGGGCATTTGAACTATAAAAATAGAAAACAGGAGCTAGGTGTAAATGTTTTTCTAAACACCAATGACCTTACAATTTATTGGCCTCCGTTGGTATCAATAGTGACCTAACTTCTGTTCAGAGTGGAAGAAGTGAAGAGGGAGCCTTACCTCGCTGTAGTAGATCTAGACAAGTAGCAGCTTCCCCATCCCTTTTGTTGTTTTTTCAGCTTTGTAAAACTTCAGTTTTGCTCTAATGTGTATCCCTTTGAACTTACTGCATGTAAGAAATGAACACTGTTTACATACTGCAAACAACTATGTACTGAAACACACACAGATATGAGATGTGCATGGAAAATAATGTTAACTGAAAAATTTATCCAATTATCATTTCACAAGCTTTTAGGCAAAGCAGAAACTTTAGTGCAACTAGTGAATGTTCTCTTGTCAGTCAGTCCTTCTTAGAGCCACATTGATGAAGTATTTCCAAGCAAAAATCAGTGACCAGATTTCAGGAAATCAAGACTTTGTTGTACAACCCATCTGGAGATGCTGAAATCATCACATCAATGGCAAATGAATAGGAAAACCTGTTGACTTCTAAGTAAAATACCAACAGGATAACTTTACCATTAAAAGAACCCCAAACTCTACATTTATGTAGCATGATATGGCAAGTAGTATGCTAAATATGTCACATTTGGAAGACTTCTGTCACTTTAGTCACCAAGTAACATTTCTGTCCAACTACAGGCTGTATACAAAGCCCATTATGAAAAGATGCCACTCATTATGAAACAGGTTTTCTTCCACTAAGTTCAGTATCTTCTTGACAGTGTTTAAATAGTTGTTATTTGAGATAAATATAGAAGAAATATGTTTAGGTTCTGCAAAGAGATAAGCAGCTGGTGGAACTCCTAAAGGGTTGGTTTTTTTTTTTTGCTTTGAAGTAGCATATTCTCACCTTAAGTCAGAAGATAAGACAAATCACTCAGTTGTACTTGTAATTCCGCACTGAATCACTGCATGACCTTTGAGTTGATCATTCAGAGCCTCATTTCTCCTAGCCTATAAAACAAAATAGCATTCTTGTGAAGTCCTTCAGGAAAATGTTTTAGTAACACTCTTCAGCTTGTTTCCATACATATGAGGCAGTGGTTTGTCAGCTTAGTGACTTTAAACATTTCTGCATATTAAGTCAAACTTCAATGAAATGCTGATGTTATAAGGAGCTTGCACAAGCCAATAGCATTTGCCTTTCCATGCCTAGAATATGAAGATATTTTTCTACCTGGCAAATAGAACTGCTAACATGCTGTGGCATTCATTCCAGGATGGTTTGTTGGCTTGATAGCGTATTCTGAGTATTTCTACATTACTTGAAGTTGTCTTCGTGTGCTACTGTCATACAAGGGGGAACATGTCATTCAAGGCAACCTAAACTGGGAGAAGCTGCCATATAAACATCCAGTGTTATATATGATTGAATTCATAGCTGCGTGTAACTTATCCAAAACAAAGCTCCATAATCCAAGTTAGTCAGAGACAGATGTTGCTGGGCAGATACATATAGAAATGAAGACTGCAAGTGGCAGTGAATCATCATGTTACTCTTATCTTCTCAGATTTATCATTTGAATAGTTCTGATGTACACATACTGTCATCCAGAAACTTCACAGGTGGATAACCTTCAATCTGAATCAGCATACCTAAGCAAAATAACGTTAACCTGGACTGTTGTTTAGCTGATCTTGCTTACTTTTTTTAGTTCTCTGACAGAAAAAATAGAATATATTTGTCTCAGAAGGCCTTGACACCTCCAAGTGAGCAAGACAGAGACCATAATTATGTTAGCATATTTATAGGAGCTAAAGGGAAACCATTATGGTAGTATGAACACCAAGAAACCACTTGAGGAATTATTGATGAAACTTGCTGTAAGGGAAGCAATGTATGAATGTAATTGAATCCTTTAGTGTGAGCAGAGACACTGTCTTTACTAGAAAGAAGTATACAGAACATCATATTTCTGTGTCACCTTCTTAAAAATAAATGATAAATCATTCTCTTGAGATGTGCAGCTTCTTAGATGGAATAGTATGCTTTCACATATGAGGTGCATTTAATGTTGGCTAGTACCTTGGAAGATGGAGAGCACTGACCAATCAACATTTTTCACTGTTCTTGTCTGATCTAGTTATGGAGCTGCACATCAGTCATGTTAGGCAAATATTCGCTTGTCTTTCTCTTAAGGTCAAGTCTGTGCACTCTGTTAACCCATATCAGTGTTCCTGTGCGGGTAACAAAGTACATCTTAACATAAAAAAGACATCTTTATGCTACCCCTCTGCACTCTCCCTCCACGTAACACATGGAAGCTAACAGCAGTGTGCTCCTACATTGTAGGAGTGGCTTTGGAGAAATCTTAAGAGCATGCATGACTTCTGAGTGCCACTGTTCTTGACACTAAGTGAAATTAGAGGTTTGTTCTGCAACGAGGATAAACTGATGTAGCTGTGTTGACAGAGCTGCAAACGCAAGCAAGGCGCAATAAAATGTCTGGTGCTGTGAAAGCACTGTTTGTGCTCATCCTTTCCGAGTAGGTTCCCTCTTATTCAATTATGGGAGGAAGCTGCTCGCTTTTACAATGCTTTTGCAAGTGTTTTCTAGTATAGCTCACATCAATGACTGTGGTACAAGAGAACTATGCTAAAAGAGGTGGGCTAAATGTGAAGGTAGTGATCTTATTTGTATCACAGTATTGATTTGAAAGTTAATGACTCCTTAACATTTGTACCTGAAGTACTGCATAAAAACAGGCAGTGTAGGTATAGGAAACAGGAAAAGAAGGAAATCACTCAATCACTAAAGGAGAACTTAGTTTTCAAGGTAGAATGTGCACAGGAGTTCTGGTAAGAAAATAAATTCTGTAATAAAAATAATTTAAATAGCTTATCTGCATATAGGAAAAATTTTTAACAAATGCTATGTGCTATGATCATTTTAACAAATGATCATGTGCTAATAAAAGCATTTATTAATATAATGTATAAAAATATAATTTATCTCTCACAGAGAATATTGCAGAGTCCAGACATAAGGAATGTCATTAAACCTTCAGACAAGGTTGGAAACATTTTACAGCCTGGTAGCAAACTCAGTAGTTTGCTGTATGATTTATTGAGTTTATAGGACCCATATTTGAACTGAGGCTCAACTTCTAATAAAATAAGGCACTTCAGCTGTCATGGGTCTGTGATGTAGAATCACTTTTTGTAAACAATGTGGAAATACACAAATATTTTCAACAATTGTTTGAGTAAAAAACTGCATCAGATTTCTCCCTTTCTGTGTCCGGACTTGAAATAATTTGACCTCTGTAACATGTCTTTTTTGAGAAAAGCTGATTTTGAAACCCTTTGCCAGGGCAATTCTCTAGCACAGATCTCTGTCTTGGGCTTGGAGACAAGTTCTGTCTTCAACAATCAGCACAGAATGAAAGACATCACGTGGGATCGTTCAAAAGTTCCTTAATGATTGTCTAAACCTGTTCCCTGGAGAAGAGAGATCTGGTGAACTAAATCTTAAAGAAACTTGTGATGTTAGCAAGGTTTTTTTGGAGATTGATGTTAATCAATGCACGTAGCTGTTGCTGGAAGCTGACCCCCAGTGGACTCCGTTTCTCTGGGGAGTAGTATGATGACCAGGGTTTGCTACCACTGTTTGCTAG
>VYZX01002494.1:84092-102461 GCA_013401335.1 Brachypteracias leptosomus | reverse complement strand
GCTCACACAATCACTGTTTCATTGGGCTGTGGACAGTGGCCACTGCCCTTCCCGAAGCTTCTTATCACCTGCTCAACAGTGGGTGGTGCTGGATCTGCCCACGCTAGCTCAGCAGCCTGCCCACAAGCTGCCAACCCCTGGCTCCAAAACTGCTTTTCCCAGCTTCTACAAAGCCCCCAAAAGAGATTTTCAATGACCATTTTGGCTTTAGATATGTCGCCAGTGCAGTTTTACCTGCCTTGAAGTTGGTCTTCACAGCAAATGGTTTGAAGAGAGTGAGTGGGGTTTGAAGAGAGTGAGTTCCTGTGGAAGAGAGTTTCTGTTGGGGCCCGTTGGAGGAGCTTCCTGCTGGGGGCAGCTTGCTGAGCTCTCTCTCAGTGGTGTGTTCCCCCTTGGCTGATTTGAGACAGAGAAGAACAAACAGATGAAGAATAAAAGATGAAGGTGTGCTGAGGGGATGTTGCTGAGTTTGGTGTTGGCCTGAGGAAGAAAAGAGCTGGCAGCACAAGTTTACAGGCTACTGCCACTCCTTCTGTTTGTTTTCGATGTGGCTCTTACTAGCCTTACTTGATGTCTCCTAGCTCTTTATAGTGGAAGATGGCACACATAGTTGAGCCTTCATGTTACCCAAAATTGTAGACTTAGCTAAATTTTTCAGGATAAACCAGCCTAACCTACCTTGCAAATCTCTGCAATGATTCCCAGTTCTCTTCAGGATGTATTTCAAAATATTACTCACAGACTTATCTGAGACATTTAATGCTTTCTGGTTTGCACCGTTTTCAGTGTTTAACAACCCAACTTTCTATCCTTCATGTCTTTTTAGAGTAATTTTTATTTTAAACCCCTGTAACATACTTGAGTTTGCTACCTGTGCAGTAATTTTTAGGCCTTGATAGAAAGAATCATAGAATGTATAGGGTTGGAAGATTCACTTTGAATTATGTTTGATTAACTGTTTTCCATTGTGCTTGTTTCCTTGTTTTTATATGCATAATTTAAACTTACTTTTATTCACCTTAATTAAAAGCTCACATACTGTGACTTTAAAATCTCAGGTTCTCAAATATTACAGTGACAGGACTGAAAAATTTTTAGTACACTGCTATTACAAATGAAAACAACCCTGGTACTTTGCTGTAGTTCTATGCACCATATCAATTCCTGTTTCCTACAATGTGACAGGTATGTCTGAAAAAATAAAGTACTGTGAAAATGCCAATTAAAAAAAAAAATCTATTACAGTCATTAAGCTTATCCTGAGTAAATGACTTTTCTCAGAATCAGAAAATTTAAAATAATATTTAATGAAATGTTTTAATTTTAAGGGTAATGTTGGCAGTCTTTCTCAATGCTCTCCAAAACATTCAGCTTATCACATCTCAGGCTGTGGTGAGGTGTTTGGCACAAGCTCCAAATAGGTTGGCAGAAGCAAACTCCTAACTCCTTGAGCATTCATTGTGGCACTTGTGTTTGATCACCTGGTCTCCTGATGTGTTTCTGTATAAGTACACGCAGAGGGTGGTGTCCTCACGGGATGGGGTTTGCAAGAGAGGGTGAATGATAGGGGTTCCTTAATCCAGCACCAACACTGAAGAGATGCAGGTGTAAATGTGACTGTGGTATTGCAGAGTATGTTTTTAAAACAAAGGTTGCCCACCTCACTTCATCAGCTTTCATGCTTAGATACTGAAAATAGATGGGAAAGGTCTGGGAAAACTGTGTGAGAGTCTCTTATGTTAGAAAGGAAGAGGAAAGAAAGTATGGTAAGTAAGCACTGCTGGGGAAAGTGATTGGCTCAGGCAGTGAGATGCGGGATGACTCTTGTCCAGAACTCTCCCACGGTATTCATCTGTCCAAAAAGAAAATTTGTTGTACTTTTGGTAACAAATAGTACTGCCAGTCTCAGGCATGCCAAAATCATGAATCAGGCCCCAGAAATCACAAGATTAAGAAGAAAAGTTTTTAGAAATAGTACACATTTGGAGAAATTTCTATTCTTTTTTTTTCAGTCTTTATATCATGACATATTTTTTAAGTTTTCTTTCCACATCTTTGAGGTATAACAGGTACTCTTAAAATCTGAGATTTTCACCAGATAACATGACTTGAAGAGCTTGGGCTTTGTGGAAGCCACTGGCTATCAGAAATTCTGATAATACATTCAAAAAGCTTAGCAACAGAGTACAAGAATGGGGAAATGAAGTAGAAGACTTCGGAAAGATTAAACTGCCTCTCTGAGTGAGTTGACTAACATTGTTACTGAAATTAAAGTGAGGCTGGACAGATGAGAAGAGATTGTAAAGATTTTATCGATTAACCTTTTGCAGGGAACACATATCTCATTTTTCCTGGTAAAACAGAACAGGCTCCAAGGAGCAAAATGTGGTGATTTAGAAAATGCTCAAAGGAGAAACAATGACAGGATTTATGGCATTCCTAAAAATTAAGAAAATAACAAAAATGTGGGAATGTTGCTTCTGTCACTTATACAGTCCTTGCATTTTGATAGTATTACATAAAGACCTTATAGTGCAGAAGCACAAAAATCCCCAGATTCAGCTAAGATATGTAGTTTTATGTTTCCAGAATTATCAAACTAAGCAATAATTTTTACAGGCAGCTGGGAAGAACAATGAAGAGCTGTATAAGAACAAAATTATCTATTTTGATGACAATTACTACCCTGAAGTTCATAAAATCTGGAGGCACATTGGAGCTAAGCAAAACCAGCTTAGGAAAAGGGATAAGGGCCTTTATTTCATAATCATCACAACTAAAATGGATATTATTATATAAGAACAAAAGGTCTTAGAGAAGCATTGCCAATACTCCTCAGTTCAGGCATTGTGATCCTTCAAAGGGAAGCAGCAGAAGGATTAAACATCCAGTCTGCAGTAGTTAGACCAACATCTAATTTAACAGCAAATTCACATGGATTTTGCAAAGAGGCAGAAGGGCTGACATGCATCAGAACTACAGAAAGGGAAGCAGAGAAAAAGAAATGAAATACGAAGTCCGGATGCTCTACTATGTCCAGGGAGTAAAAAGGACACCCAGGGGAGGAAGTGTAAAGCTGCCTTTTTCTGGGATGCAGTATTCCTGCATCCAGACCCTTGGAGGAACTTCCAGAAAACTTGAGGCTGTTTGGGGTTATGTATTATTTTGCAATGGACTCAAGAGGCCAATAAAGCAGCTGGGGATCAGATTAGAGAAATAATATCTTCTGTAGAAGCAGCAAGAAGAAGGGAAAATTCTGAATCTAACTTCTCATTTTCTAGTGAGCATAAGAGCATTCCTCTACAGCCTTGTGATCCCCTTGCAGGCTGGCTGTGTCAGGCTTAAGGGCAAAATCCTTGACTGTGGACCCACACCATCAAAATAGGCAACAAGCTTTATAAACACCATGTTTTACATTGTGCTACCATAGTAGGTTTAACAGCCAGATGTCAGGGAGGGATATTATGGATGCTAGGAAGGGAAATAAGCCAAGGATGAAGGTATTAAAAAGACAAAGCTGTACACTGGGTAAAATGTGCAAGAAACTACTGATATAAGAAGGGGCATCTATTTCAGACTTGCCCTGTTCCTTGTCCTCTAGTTCTTATTCTGAAAAAGGAGCAAAACTTTGCAAAAAATGTAAAATATATTGCAGCATTCTGAGCTGTTTCTTTTTCCTTTGTATTCTTTTAAAATGAAGAAAAAGTTGGTTGGGGAACTTGCTGGGAAGGCAATTCTTTGCCTTCTTCAGCTGTTAAAAATAGTGGTTGTAGCTCTCAGGCTACTGATCTCTGAAGCCAGACTGCTTTTCTGCCCAAATGAATTTGAGCCCATGGACAACTGATGTAAGTCTGTTGTTGATCCTAGCTGAGTTTTCCCAGGTTAGGATGTCTTTACATACAGAAAAAAAAGAAATAATAGCTGTGTTCTTTATTGCATTGTGCTGGATACATTTGTATTGCTATATCAGGAAGCTAAACCTGGAATTAACTAGTTAGCTCTTTTTCTGTCCACTTTCCTCTCCTCTAATGCCTTTATCTTCAGAGGTAGGTCCATGCCTACATGTTAATGAAGACAGCCCTTCTCTCTTCCACACAAGACAACTGTGATGATGTTTTATCTTCTTCATATTAGTTTATTTTTAGGAATGTCAACATGAATATATAGTTTGTACAAGATTTTGTAACTTGATAGTGAAGCATCAATATTGAACATTTAAAAAGTGACTGTCAATATTTTAGGGTTGTGGTGAAAGAAGCTTTGAATAGTATTCACATAGAAACAATTCAAAGGATTGAACCCTGCAGAGCAGCTACAGATGTTGATTAACCTCTCCAAGGGTGGACTCCTAAGATGCAGATGCCAGGAGCAAGAGAAATGTGAAATTTAGGCAGCAGGTTGTGGACTATAACTTCTGAAACTCCTGAGCCATGCTGTAATTAGTTAGAGTGGTATTAACACCAAATGAGCTATGTGCTAAGCTCAAGACACAGCCAAGCAGCCATAGGGACTTTAGGACTGAATAGATTCTGCTTTGTTCAGATATAGCTAATACAAGCAACACATCTGCTGATGGTTAAAGACCCCTCAGTGTGGCTGTAAGACAGTGTATTGTAAATTGTATGAGCAAATTATTGTTGGCTCTTTCTGTTACTATGACAGTAATGGTGTGTAAAATACAAAGCTATAGCCAAGGTCAGGATGGACAGTATCTCAATGAGTAAGATACTGAGCTATAACTTTCAGTGTAATTCTGGCCAAATATGAATTTATGCTTGCTATGTTGTTTAATGTGGCACAGCTTAGGCCTCTTAAGACAGAACAGAAAACCATGCCGGCTTTAATTCTCAGTTGATTTATTTAAAGACAAGAATAGATACAAGTAACCATGTATAGATAGCTATTTCATATGGAGTATTTACCTTTGTTGTGTACAGCCTTGTCCTAACAGTGCAAAATGTACAGAGGCGTCCTGCTTATGTGAAGTTAACAGATGACATAAATTATTGATGCTGAGATTTGCTTGTATCTGAACTGTCAGAAATATGAGATCATCCTTCTTTCTTAAGCTGACCTTTCCTTTTAGAAAATATTTTAACCATAATTTCCATTACAGTCGTGCTTTAGGCATTATGTACATGCGAAAAAGGACCTTTTAAGAAAAAACACTTTCATCCCACTCCCCAGGCCAGAAAACACTACATATCCCATTTTTCCACATCAGATCAAAAAGTAAATAAAGAGACAATGAGGTAAGCTGGCAACTAGTTGTGAATAGTGTAATAAGTAACAGTCTTAGCACCCCAACTGAGAATCATCAAGTATACTTGACCTAACTTGCTCCATATATTATTTACCTTCCTTTGGAAGACATACTCAGTTGCTTTTAATTTCACTGCCCAACAGTCATTTTGGTTTATTTTCAGCTGTAATGTGTTTAGTAACACATTCAAGGAAAGCAGAGCTTGAACAACTTTGTGACAAATTGCTAAATCTTGTATTTGAATTCTAGAACGATGATTTAAAACAGCCTAAAGCTAACCTATTCCTGGGCTAACTTTGGAGCAACTTGGTCAGCACTGAGCACACAGTGACTAAGACCCCGAAAACTGCAGGCTTTGCAGTGTGATGGTGGGAATCACTACCTGGTTCTTGCAAGTAGTTCTACAATAGTTCATGTTTCAGGTTGAGTAACATAGTGACTTTGTTGCAAAGCTGCACTCTTAGATTAGTAATGTGTATTTTCCAGAAACACAGCAATGCCAGTTAAGTTTGTTCTCCGCTTTAATTTCTTGAATTAGACATATTATCTGATGCCAGATACCAGAGGACAAGCAGTGTTGTAACGCTGGAGAGCTAACTGTCCTAACAAAATGTCATGTTACTGTTTCATTTATATGTGGGTGAGTTTGAGCTCTTTCCTCACATCATCGTTTGACTCACTGACTTTTCTCAGTCTGGAGTTCTCCTTAGTAATTGGCCTTCCAGCGGTCTTGCTCCCTTGTGCATGTCCTTGAAGTATTTGAGTCCCTAGATATCTGCTGCCAGGCTCAAACCTCTTAAAGGAGGGATAGTAATCCTACAGGACTCCATGGTATATATTGTCCTCCAGTTTTAGCATCAGAGCTTCTTCTTGGATAGTCAAACTACTCCATTCCTAATTAAATGCTGAAGGCCTGCACAGCTCCAGCCTTGCCTCTCATACATCAGATTGCTTGTCCAAGCTCCCCCTTCCTTAATGGTCTCAAAGGGAGCTTCTAATTTCTTCTTTCTCATTTGTGACTTCAGGCTTGTGTGGAAACTTGTTACAATCCATCTGTTTATACTGATTTTCCCCCTTCTTCCTACTTTCTGTTGCTGGTTGCCACTTCTCTTTTGTCCCTTGTTCCCATACTTCTCTTGATCTCCTCCTGTGGATAAATGCTTTTTTTCTGGAATGTCAAGGTAGAATGTTCCCTATTCTTCTGATACATGGACACCTGTAGTCCATCTGGGCTAAAGTCATAAGGAGCAGTCAATACCGCAGAAAACACACCTTGGCAAGCAACTGCAGTATTTCTAAAAGCAGCCAATAAGACCAGCATATCAGCACAGTTCATACAATACAGTGGTCAAAATTTACAAGTGAAACCCTTACATTCTCCACCCTTCCCACCTTTTTTATCAGATTACATCACATCTATCACTTGGTGACCTTCAGACTTGGTGGTGCTCCTCTGATGAACACCTTGCGGTCAGCCAACCTAAGAAGTGTGTCCAAGCCACATCCAGCACGAATCAATACTAGTGAGGTCAGGACAAAAAACCAGCAGTCAGCACCACTTCACAAATATGGGTTATTCAGTGCTATGGAATGGGAAACCGTGGGCAGTTCTTCCCACAGAAGAATGCTGAAGGAGAAGAGTATTCATGAGCTTATGTTAATAAGGGGTAGTTTCCAGTTGTGCTGGGTTTTGCTGGGATAAGAGTTTTCATCATAGTAGCTAGTATGGGGCTATGTTTTGGATTTGTGCTGAAAAGTGTTGATAACACAGGTATGTTTTAGTTACTGCTGAGCAGTGCTTGCTCAGAGTCAAGGTCTTTTTTGCTTCTCACACCCCCCCACCAGTGTGTAGGCTGGAGGTGTATAAAAAGTTGGAAGAGGACGCAGCCAGGATAGCTGACCCCAGCTGGCCAAAGGGATATTCCATACCATATGATGTCATGTTCAGAGTATAAAGCTGGGGGAAGAAGAAGGCAGGGGATGAGATGTTTGGAGTGAGGGTGTTTGTCTTCCCAAGTAACCATTATGTGTGATGAAGCCCTGCATTCCTGGAGATGTCTGGACACTTGCCTGCCAGTGGGAAGTAGGGAATGAATTCCTTGGTTTGCCTTTGCTTTACCTATTGAACTGTCTTTCTCTTAACCCACAAGTTTTCTCACTTTTACCCTTTCAGTTCTCTCCCCTATCCCATCGGAGCAGGGGTGGATGGAAGGCTGTGTGGTGCTTAGCTGCTGACTGGGATCAAACCATGATAGTAGTCTTCCTTTTGAAGCAGGGCTGCTGTGTAGAAATAAATGCAAGTTTCATATACCTTGACAGATGACTGTGTATCCAAATAAGTGAATGTTACTTGCAGGAGACCAGAGCTGGGCTCTAATCAGTTCCCTTAGGGTTGTTTACACTATTTTACCCAAAATTAAAATCCAAAATGAATAGGGTACAAGACAATTATGTGTAGCATTTTCTATTGGCTTTCCAGTATGGTCCCAGTTATCAGTCTGATCTTCACCTGCCTGATAGTCCTGTGCCCAGTGTAGAGAGCACCAGTGGCTGTTCAGTGCTGTGGATTTGAGACTAGTGGCCATGCAGTGTATGAGACAGGCATTGCAATGCTTGTCTTCACTTGCCTAAGTTCCTTATGGGTTGAGCCCTGGGTGTCTTGTTAAAATCATGAGTGAAGAGGTGGAGAGGGAAGCAACCAATCTCCTGTCCTCAGAATGAAGTGTGTTCCTAACAGTGGTCCCAGCTTCTGCCCCAAAACGGGAGATGCCCTTCTCTTCACCTTTGTAGCTCTTCCCCGTCAGCAGCTTCTGCTCTTTGTTTTTATTTGACTTAAATGTTCTCAGCTGCCAGTTAGTTCTTCCATCCCAGGGACTGAATTGCAAGGCAGACTGGGGCTGTGCGTGACATACTAAATGGTATCTCAAGAGGTAGTAAATAAAGGCTTGTTTATTCAAAGGAAGTGAAATACAAGATAATGAATAAAATTAATTGATTTTTTGTTTAATTAAATAAGTCTTAAATAAGATTTATTTGAAGAGTAGATTTTTTTTGTCTGTGTTTATGTTTAAAAACAGTGCATGGATGCCAGAGTTCCAGGTATTTTTTTAGGATAAGTTCATGAATTCTTCAGATGCGACTTTGAAGCTTTTCCCAGCCTTTTGAAAGTCTAAGTAATAAAATTGGGTGGGTTCAGTGCCTCTGATGAAATCTCCTAGACATAAAATCCATCTACTAAGGTGTTTCATATTTTCTAAAAGCCAAAATCGTGCAAACTGCAGCCTGAACTACAAGGTGCTTGTTAAGCGTAGGCAGAAAACAGTGTTAAATGTTCTTTAGGCTGCCTTTCATAATCACTTGTTGGCTCCAGTTCTGCAGGACCTCCTACAAGGAGGTCTTGGCCATGTTCTAAAATAATACATTTATCCATAGGTGGCAAAGGCTACAGCTGCAGCCTGCTGTTTGTGTGAGATTTAAACACCAATGGAAAGGTCTTTTAACTTCTCTAAATTCCTCATTAAAGTACTGGTGTGATTTTCTGCAGCCATCTCAGCTGAGAGTAGCAGTCCAACAAAGAAGCACTGGGAAAGATTGGCATTGTATGTTTCTCTTTGAAATGTGGCAAACGGAGAAATAAACTTGAATCTCCCATCAAGAAAAAAGGGAGCAAGAAAAGTATTTTCACCACTAGCTGCTGTGGGTAGGGATTCTGTGGAGGTAGCTCTCCATCAAGGAGTTAACGGTGAGAATTTCAAGAAAAGACTGCAGTCTTGAAGCACTGCATGTCTTTGTGGATGCTGTCTGTTGTCTTCTTAAAAAAGGAAAAAAAAAATTTAAGAGCTAAAAAGTATTTTTTTCTTTGTATTGCAATCTCTCCTTTAGCTGGGCTTTCCCCAAACTTGTTTGCCTTTGCAAAGAAGACAGGATAGGACTGACAGGGCTGTATGTCCATGTATATGATTATGATTATGAGCAGGTTTATCTGTCCAAGGAATAATGAAAACCAATGGCCTGAAACTGAAGCCAGGCAAAGTCATATTGGAAATAAGACACAAGTTTTTAACAGGGAAAATATTAGCCTTTGGAAAATACCACTGTGGGGAATGGAAGTGTCTCCATCTCTGGACATCTTCAAATCAAACCAGACCTCCAGTGCTAGATCTGTGTGCTGGACTCCCCAGAGCCAGACATAGGTGCCTTAGCCAAGCTCAGCCAGCTGGGCCCAGTACAGGAGTAACTGGGTGTGATTTAAAGACCTGGGAAGTCAGACTGCGTGATCCAGTTCTAACACATCCTTCTAACTTATTGAATAGGAGAAGCTTTGTAAGGAAAATAAGAGCACTGAAATTCAGCCCAGCTTGAGATTGACAGGCTCAACTCTATTGTATCTGCTTGCTTTTACTGGACATGTAATGACATAGTTAAAAGGTATAGTAAATAGCTTTATTTCAAGTCTCCTAAGATATGTGAGCTTTGAAAGTTTTCAAGGCTAGCATGTACCAATTTATAGATGTTCCCTAAGGCAAATAAGGTCAATTTTGTTGTAATTTTATCACTTGTGCTACAGCAGAACAGATTTCCTACCTGGTCCTTATGAAGTGATAGCTCATCAACTAGGGCCTGAATCTGTTCTTAGATGCATGATGTAGTACTGTGTGACACATGCAGGTGTACTGAAATGGATGGGAACATCTGCTGAGTCTTAGTTAGGGTGAATGTTTCAAAGTCACACTGGCAGATAATATTTGTGCACATATGTGACCAGAAACATGTTACATTTAGAAGATACCGTCTATTTTCAAAAGCTTGAAATAAAAGAATCAGAGTTTGACATTCTTATAATGATTATTCTGACATAAATCTGTGGTGGCCCCAAAGGGGCCAGAATTATGTGCAGCAGGAGTGTCAGCTGTAAAAATCACCCCTGTTACCAGAGCAGATAGTCAGGGACATAGGAAAAAGAGAAAGTTGAAAGCAACTGAAATTAGCATTTTTTTTCCCCTAACATCTCTTGAAGAGAAATATATACCTGTATCCCTGTCTTGGGGGTGAAGTTTCAAAGTCTGCTTGGTTTTATTTATTGTTCAAAATATCTGGGATTCTGCTGATGCTTTTAAAAGGACAGCCACGGTCAGCACTACATGAATTTGGGATGGCTTTGTTTCTGAAAACCTTTATTAGATGGTTTGTTGCACTTCAAAATCCCTCAATCTCTCTAGACATTTGCACAAATCTGCTTAGCTGTATAAAGCTTTCTTAAAAGGGTTAAGTCATTTAATGTTCTCTTGACTTCAGAAAGGCTGTGAGAGTTAAGTGGATTAATAAAGATATTAGAGTCAAAATGGTAATTTTATTGTAGAATTAGGAAAATTAAGCCAATTGTGGCTAAGAGTAATGCTCCTACCGTGGACAGGTGGATACTGGGCCTAAGAACTTTGTACTGCTTGTGAAATCCTTTTTTTTTTGTGGAGGGGAGAGTTATAGTTCACAAACACAGCAGTGTTTGTGAAAGAAAGCATCATATGTGTCAAATTATCACTATGCAGTAAATAACTGAAGGGGAAGAGATCTGCAAGACTTCACCCAGAATTCTATTGGCGTTGATATATTGCTGTCCCAGAAGAAGTCGAGTCTGGCTGGGAAGCTGGTGGGAAATCTGTGTGAACCATTGATGTAGATCCAGCAGATGCACCAGTCAGAAGGGAAAGAGAATCCAACCACATAGCTGAGGACATTACCAAAGAAGACATTGGAAGACAAAAGTTGTCATCAAACTGTAATGCTGAAGGGCACTGTAGTAGGACTTTAAGAGTAGGTGTAGAGCTGAAGGAGCATGAGTTAGTGTGTTGTGTGCAACTGAATTTCTGCTCACATAATTATGTTCTACTTTCTTGTTTGGATTCAGTAGCATAAAGTATTCATCATGGCCTAACGTAAAATACTGCAGAGAACTTCCATACTTTGCTAAGTATTTACAACAGCTCAGCTAGAGGCTGAGCACATTTCAGTGGTGGATGAAGAGGTCTCTGTGTACATTGGCCACATATCAGCTTAAGTTTGTAAAATGCTTTGGAATCCTTTGGGACACAGGGCCATGTAATGTAAGGCCGTTATCATGTTTACTAAGAAAGCTGTGTTTGCTGCCAAAAATGACAAAATCCCCTTTAAGCTATATATAGTTAGACTCTGCATTAAAATAGTGCAAGAATAAAGTAAAATGGGACTTAGCAGTAATTTCAATGGCACTGGCACTTGGCACTGGCTTTTCCCGATGTAGGCAATGTTGATCCTATTCCTTTTCACCTTCTTCCACTGGGTTCTCCAAAGTCCGTGGCTATAATCATGGGGTGGACTTGGCAGCGGTGTGTAGGACCTGGAATGTGTTTTTCCAGCAGCAGTGTCTGGATTTGTGGCTGACTTCTTTGGCTGACGCCACGGCTAGCTCTGCTGGCAGACAGATCTTCTTGGGGGCTGTTGTGGGTCCACAGGGCTGTCAGCTCGCTTTCTGTTCTGCCCCGGATGCTGTTTTCCTTGAACCACACTTTTTTTTTTGAGGACTGTGTTTATGGACAACCTTTCTATTATGAAAACACGTGATGTGGCAAAAATCTTTCCATATTTCAGTATTCTTGTAAATGTTTCCCTGCAAATCAAGAGTAAAATTGCACATTCACTCAGAAAAGTAACAGCTGCTGTAGATGTGGTCACTTCAAAATAAAACTGCTTGTCTGGGGACCTTCTGTTGCAATTTCTGTCACTGGTATTGTGTCGAATCCAGATTCCTATGACAAAAAATGCTCTGTAGTGACCTTTGCTGAAATAAGACCTTGATCTGCAAAGGTATTTAGGTGACTAACCATTACGAAGGTGCTTCATTTCCACTGACTCATATTAAGTGCAGTAACTGCTTTTAAGGATGTGGGCTCAAACCTTGCAAACAGCCAGAGCCAGCAGGTCATGTGGGTGATGCCAGCTCAGCAGGACAGATTCTTACAACACTGGATTTCCACCTGATTGCTCCTTTGCTAACTAATTGCTCCACTGAAGTTTTGGTAGATGGCTGCAAGTAGTTTCACCAGGGGATGGGATATGTCCATTCATAGTAAACTGAAGGACCCTCACTGGATCCTGATGAGAGCTCTCCCAAGGTTTTTTTTGCTTTTTCTGAGATTTTGAAATATATTTTTAGTGATCAATTTTCTTTTTTTTTTTTTTTTCTCTCAAATCTATCTTTCTCTTTCTTTCTTCTTTTCTTCCTACTTTTTCTTCTTTTACTTTCTAGATTCCTTCGTTCGGGGATGGCACAGAGAAGAAAGCAAGCAGGAAAGTAAAAAAAAAAAAAAAAAGCTAAGAAATAGGAACACAGTGAAACCCAAAATATTTCAATTTGGAAAAGTGACCTCTACGTTTAAAAATGCTTTGAACAGAGAATGTTGGGAGCTGTAATCTTGATAACTGGATTGAGGCAATAATTCTTGACCTATGTTAGAACTGTTTTTAGAAAAAAAGCATTTCCCTTTCTCTGTTAGATACTCTTATAAGCATTTTGCATTTTGATGTCTGTACTTAAATGAAGCTGTCAGCATGTGCCTTAGGCCATATCAGGAGGTCAGCAAAGTTCATTTGGCTGTACCCTCTTTTACCTGTGGACCCTGGTTCCCAACTGTAGAGGCACTGGTTTACTCCTGGGCTTTTTTCTCAAATGAGCCAGCTCTCAATATAAGCTCCTTTCCTGCATTGTTGAATAGCTAATTGACTAGTATTGAAGTTAACATCCCTATGTCCTCTATATGGCTGAGCTTGAGTCTTACTATTTCTGAAACAGATATTGAGGGGAATTTTCCTTGGAGTCCACCTTGAGTACATTTTTATCTTTTTCACCTTCTAATCCATCTTTAAAACACTGAAGCAAGACTAAGAGGGAATTAGTAAATAATTATATGGCTTTGTGCAAGAGTAGTGGGAATATCAAGTTCCTCCTTTGCAAATAAATGGGAATTCCATCTTTTTGACATGGATCAAACTTTTTTTTGTATAACAGGAAGGCTGAGCAGCAAAGGAGAAGTACAAAATAACATTTTCTGATGCTGCAGAGGAAAATGGGAATCCCTGAATTCTGGATGACAACTGCAGTGATTTATACTTTCATTAGGTAGAGACATAGCAGAAGATAGTGGTTTTCTGTTACTAATTTCAACTTTGCTTCCTAAGCATTTTTTCAGGAACAACTTTTTGTTTGTTTCTTTGTTTTAAATGTGCAGTGCTATGGGGTTTTATTCATTATTGAAATATCTGACAGAAAGTACCTTCAGGAAGTGTTTAAGAATAAAGTATGCCTATGGGTAGTATATTGTTTGCTTGTTAGAGGAGTACGGCTTTGTGATGTAAATGGCTGATTCAGCTGAATGAGTCGTCGTTTGTCTTTTACATTTTTATTTATAAATATCATAAAGGAAGGAATTATCAAACAATAATAGCTGACAAGCTCTCTTGCCAGCCATCCCTAGATAGATACCTAATTTTTTTTCAGTAATTCTTCCAGTTTGCTCTTGAAGTTACTAGGAACAATAAAACTCCTGCTGCTTTTTTAAAGATACTTATCTCTGCTTAACAAAGCTCATTGTTAAGGATTTCCCCTAGTATATATTAATTTTCTGTATTTTTAGTTACACCTTCTTGTTCCAGCTTGGTTATTTATTCCCTTCCTTGGTGTTTATGCTCTTCAGATACTTGAAGTGGTTAACATATGGCTGTTACACATTGTGCAGACAATCAAACATCATTCTTTTAATGTCTCCTCATAAATCAACTTCTCCAGCTATTCAGTAATTTTTATGGCTTTTTTTCACATACCCATCATTCTGTTGCTCTCTTTCTGATATTGAAGTACCCAGAATTGTGCAGAGATTCCAGCATATAATCCACCCCCAGAGGGAGGCTGAGTCATTCACTCTCTGGTACAGTATCCATGACCACATACACAGCTAGCTATGAACTCTGGTTTGGGTTGCTGCCTCACATGTTATAATCTGGTGCTTTGTAGTATGTCTCATTGAGCTAGAGCAACATTTTGGACTGTCTGAAAGCTTGAATTAACACATTTATGGTATTTAGACATTTTAGGAGAGGTGTTGTAAATTAATGATCACAGATTTGCTTAACAACCAAGAGTAAATGAGGACTAAATGTGATACTGTGGTGTCAGGAAGAGGTGCAAAGAGAGCAAATGTTTTGACATGCCATGTAGAAAGGAGATGTAGTATTCACAAGCTCTGAAGGTTATTTGATTGTATTACTGAATCAGGAAAATAGGTCAGGAAGGGTCTAAGACATCACCTAGTCCATTATCCTGACTTGAGGTAGGATGCAGTATAGCTCTGTTGCTCCTGATAATCTTATCTCTCCTGTTTTTAAGGACATTCACGAAAGAGGCTGTAATTTCTATAGAAAGTCTATTCTGGTATTTACAAAGCAATCCTGCGAGAAGGCTTTTCCTGTTTTCCAACCTGCGTAATTTTGATTTTCAGGCTTCTCAGGAGGATTAAGAGTTGCCTTTTTTGCTACTTTAAATTACAGCATTCATGAAATATGGGACTGGAACTTGGGTGCACCTGTTCCTTGCAACAAAAAGAAGACATAAATACTGAAAGAAATATGGTTACTCTGTGGCTGGCATTATTAATCTAGTCCTCTAGTCACAGAATATTTGGGGAACCATAATCAGTGCTCTTGAGAATGACTGTCTGACAGGGAGATGCTGACAAGAAGTACTATTAATTCAACAAGAAAGGCTTTATCCATGCCAGAGTCCCAGCTGCTGGTAAAGATGGTTGCAGTAGTGCAGAGCTGGTATGCACCAGCTGAAGGTCTGTGATCTATGTAGACTGAGTTTGGAAAATGAAGAACTGTGGTACAGATTTCACCCCAGCCTCTTGCGTGTCTACCCAAAGTTTCCTCTGAACTAAATAACCTTCACTTGAAAAATACTCTCAATTCAGAACTGTCCTAGCAGATAAAAATAGCAGGGCAAGATGCAAAGCCTACAAAACTGCCCTGGAAATACTGTAAGAAGTTCTTTTTTCTCAAGTTATGTTTAGAATACTTATTATTTGGGGGGTGTGAGCTGTAAATACATTGCAAATGATTTATGGTTTTATTGATACTTAATCCCATATTCTAGCCAGTGTCAGGAAACGCAGGGAGACATCATGGAGAAAACCCTACCCAAGTCTAGAAAGTGTTTAGTGGTCTGGGAAATGGTCCAAATTGGATATTCAAGGCAAAATACAGTACATCTTTTGAAATTGTCAGAAGTATTCCAGTTCTCATGGAAGTATTAACATTTACTGAAAATATAGGGCGGACATACATATGGGTCATTCTTACCTGATAGAGCTGAAGGTATTCCTGCTCACTGCAGGGGGGTTGGACTAGATGACCTTTAAAGGTCCTTTCCAACCCAATCCATTCTATGATTTTATGATTCTATCCAAAACTGGATTCATTATGAATAAGTAAACACACTTTAAAAAGTACTCAATTTCTCAATTTTGAGGTGTGTTTATTGTAGAAATCATGTGTTCAGATAATTTCATGCCATACTTTCTGCCCTTTGCTGCTCATAAAGGAACTAATTGTAATATCCTCTGTGTGGATAAGCTTGGAAATCTTTCATCCAGATTATGTACCCAGAAAACATACAAGAAATGCTTCATATTTCAGATAGGGGTGCCACAGGTAAAATAAATTCTTTGGAATATGCACCTATCAAGCAGGAATAAGGCCATCAAATATGTCAGGAGTGTGTGCCAGCACCATCCCTGATGTCCCTTTTAAAAATAACAACAAAGCAAATGCAATAAAATGTCACCATCCCACATCCCTGTAACACAAAATCATGACAAACTGCCACATAACCTTGTAGGGCTTGGTTTACCCTACCTTGCTGTAAGCACCTGTTTGAAATGCCTAAATAATGAACAAAGGCCTTCTGGAAGTTCTACTTTCAACGAAAAGTGATGGACACCACTAGAAGGCAATATAGGTCTTAAAGTCTAAATTGTAGTGTTGGTAGAAAATAGTTCTGCTTCCTTCCCCAAGTTAAACCTGAATATGTATTTTAATCAGGAAAAAAAGTGCAATTTACCCACTAAACTAAAATGCAAACATTAATAGTGTGCTCAAACCACACAGATTGAGTTTCTCCCAGAGCTGTCTCCAAGTCAGTCAGCCTCACCATGGGATTCTTAAGGGAAATGGATACTGATGTACAACAGACCTAAAAGTCAGTAAAATTAGACTCTGAAGAGCAAAAGGAGGAAAGAAAACTTAAGAATGAAGATTTTCTTACTTAAAATGTCCTGTATCTCATATGATCCTTTCTTATTTAACTTGGGATCCAGTCATGTTAGTGATGAAATTCCTGTTTTGTAAAGATGATCCTTGGAAGAACTGTATAGGAGATTATTTCATATTACTCAAAGTGTTTTAAGGCCACAACTGAAGATGTATGTTTCTGCATATTGTGGGTTGTATATGTACATATAAAATATATAATTATCTATTGTATTTTTCAAAAATATTTCTGGTTTTTCTAAGTCCATATCACCATTGAATTCTCCTGTCTTGAGGGAAATATAGGAGATAGGAAAGAAACTAAGAGTTAAAACATCTACTTCTAATAACCTAGGAACTTTTTCAAGGATGGCAATGTCTAGCAGAATGTATTTTACTAAGCACTAATTTTCTACTAACATTTAATGTGCAATACTGTGCTTCTATTTTACTGATGTTTTCTGTTCTAAAAGTGTTATTTCTCTGACATAAATTAATCATCTAAAACCGAGTTGTCTATGTCTAAGCTAGTCAGCTTCATCTCCACATACATATTCAATGGAAAGAAATGGGCACCTCCGGGAAGCAAATGCATCTGGGCCTGTCTCTTTCTGAAACAGAATCACAGAATCGTGCAGGTTAGAATCAAACTCGAGCTCATCTGGTCCAGTTCCTGGCTCCAAGATAGGCCAGTTGCTCAGTGACCTGTAAAGCCTGGTTTTGAAAATCTGGGAAACCTGGTGCAGCATTTGATCACCCTCATGGTAAACAGTTTTTTTCCTTTTATGCAATTGGAGTTTCTGCTCAAACTGAGGTCCAACTTGCATCTCTTGCATCTTATTTTATACCTGTGCACCTCTGAGAAGAGGCTCCCTCTGTCTTTCATATTCCTTCTCATAAAGTAGTTACAGACAGAAATAAGGTGTCCCCCTTGAGCCTTCTCTTCTAAAGACTGAACAAACATGGTTCATGCAGCCTCTTGTTGTGCATCCTGTGCGTTGGCCTCCTGCCCATCATGGTGACCCTCCACTGGGCTTACTCCAGCGTGTCCATGTTTTTGTGGTATTGATTAGCCTAAAACTGGATACCGTTCTCCAGATGGTCTCACAAGGGCCAAATAGAGGCAAAGAAACACTTTGCTTGACCTGCAGGCTAAACTCCTGCTAATACAGTTCAGTTGGCACTCTTTGCTGCAAGGGCACACTGCTGATTTATGTTCAGCATGTTGTGCATCAGGGTCCCCTAGTCCTTTTCTGCCAAACTCTTTTCCAGATTGTTGAGCCTTAACTTTTACTGCTGCATGGAGATATTCCCTTACAGATGCAAGACTTTGTATTTGCCTTAGCCTTCATGAGGTTCCTCTCAGCCCATTTCTCCATCCTGTCCAGGTCTCTCTGAATAACAGCCTGTGCTCCTGCATATTGACAGCTCCACCCAGCTTGGGTATCATCCATGGAGAGACTGAGTGTGTCCAGTCACTGGTAAAAGCTAAACAGTATCAATCTTGCTGAGGTCAAGATGTGCAACACCTTTTGCTCTTCCTGTGTCCATGGAGCTGATCATCTCATCATATAAACCAGTCAGATTGGTCAAGTGTGTTTTGCCCTTGCTATATCATAGAATCATAGAATGCCAGGTTGGAAGGGACCTCAAGAATCATCTAGTCCAACCTTTCAAGATAGAAAAATACTGTTTAAATGAGATGGACCACCACCCTGTCAAGCTGAGTCTTAAAACTGTCTAATGTAAGGGAATCCACTACTTCCCTTGGG